>JAAAWM010011158.1:0-64634 GCA_036873465.1 Thinopyrum obtusiflorum
GACGTGTGGTATATATGTACTTCTACTGTATAGCACAAACCAAAAAAGAATCATTCCTTGATCAAATTAACCTCTCTCTCATTGGGTCAAAGTGATGGAGGACAACCTCGCATGCCCATGGATGGAAGCGCCACACGCGAGTGAGTTCCAATATATATGGCAACCACCGCCTGCATGGTATTGCGTGATGATTGAATACCAATATAATGTGCAACTTTGAGGTGGAACCTGCCTCGGGAACCGAAAAGTCCCCACATGAAGCGAGGTTATTGTTGGGGAACGTAGTATTTCAAAAAAAAATCCTACGATCACGCAAGATCTATCTAGGAGAAGCATAGCAACGAGCAGGGAGAGTGTGTCCACGTACCCTCGTAGACCGAAAGTGGAAGCGTTTAGTAACGTGGTTGATGTAGTCGAACGTCTTCGCGATCCAACCGATCAAGTACCGAACGCACGGCACCTCCGCGATCTGCACACGTGCAGCTCGGTGACGTCCCTCGAACTCTTGATACAGCTGAGGCCGAGGGAGAGTTTCGTCAGCACGATGACGTGGTGACGGTGATGATGAAGTTACCGGCGCAGGGCTTCGCCTAAGCACTGCAACGATATGATCGAGGTGTGTTTCTGTGGAGGGGGGCACCGCACACGGCTAAGAGAAACTTTGGTGTGTCTTTGGGGTGCCCCCCTTCCCACGTATATAAAGGGGGGAGGAAGGAGGAGGCCGGCCAGGGGAGGAGGCGCGCCATGGGGGGGCAATCCTACTCCAAGTAGGATTCGCCCCCCCTTCCTATTCCAACAAGGAGAAGGGGGAAGGTGAGGGAGGAGAGAAGGAAAGGGGGGCCGACCCCCCTAGTCCAATTCGGTTTGGGATAGGGGGGCGCGCGCCACACCTTGGCCTGCCTCCTCTCTTCCACCAATAGGCCCATGAGGCCCAATAACCCCCCGGGGGGTTCCGGTAACCCCCCGGTACTCCAGAAAATACCCGATACACCTCAGAACTATTCCGGTGTCCGAATATAGTCTTCCAATATATCAATCTTTATGTCTGGATCATTTCGAGACTCCTCGTCATGTCTGTGATCTCATCCGGGACTCTGAACTACCTTCGGTACATCAAAACACATAAACTCATAATACCGATCGTCATCGAACGTTAAGCGTGCGGACCCTACAGGTTCGAGAACTATGTAGACATGACCGAGACTCATCTCCGGTCAATAACCAATAGCAGAACATGGATGCTCATATTGGCTCCCACATATTCTACGAAGATCTTTATCGGTCAAACGGGGGGGGGGGGGGGGGGGGGGGGGGGGGGGGGGGGGGGGGGGGGGGGGGGGGGGGGGGGGGGGGGGGGGGGGGGGGGGGGGGGGGGGGGGGGGGGGGGGGGGGGGGGGGGGGGGGGGGGGGGGGGGGGGGGGGGGGGGGGGGGGGGGGGGGGGGGGGGGGGGGGGGGGGGGGGGGGGGGGGGGGGGGGGGGGGGGGGGGGGGGGGGGGGGGGGGGGGGGGGGGGGGGGGGGGGGGGGGGGGGGGGGGGGGGGGGGGGGGGGGGGGGGGGGGGGGGGGGGGGGGGGGGGGGGGGGGGGGGGGGGGGGGGGGGGGGGGGGGGGGGGGGGGGGGGGGGGGGGGGGGGGGGGGGGGGGGGGGGGGGGGGGGGGGGGGGGGGGGGGGGGGGGGGGGGGGGGGGGGGGGGGGGGGGGGGGGGGGGGGGGGGGGGGGGGGGGGGGGGGGGGGGGGGGGGGGGGGGGGGGGGGGGGGGGGGGGGGGGGGGGGGGGGGGGGGGGGGGGGGGGGGGGGGGGGGGGGGGGGGGGGGGGGGGGGGGGGGGGGGGGGGGGGGGGGGGGGGGGGGGGGGGGGGGGGGGGGGGGGGGGGGGGGGGGGGGGGGGGGGGGGGGGGGGGGGGGGGGGGGGGGGGGGGGGGGGGGGGGGGGGGGGGGGGGGGGGGGGGGGGGGGGGGGGGGGGGGGGGGGGGGGGGGGGGGGGGGGGGGGGGGGGGGGGGGGGGGGGGGGGGGGGGGGGGGGGGGGGGGGGGGGGGGGGGGGGGGGGGGGGGGGGGGGGGGGGGGGGGGGGGGGGGGGGGGGGGGGGGGGGGGGGGGGGGGGGGGGGGGGGGGGGGGGGGGGGGGGGGGGGGGGGGGGGGGGGGGGGGGGGGGGGGGGGGGGGGGGGGGGGGGGGGGGGGGGGGGGGGGGGGGGGGGGGGGGGGGGGGGGGGGGGGGGGGGGGGGGGGGGGGGGGGGGGGGGGGGGGGGGGGGGGGGGGGGGGGGGGGGGGGGGGGGGGGGGGGGGGGGGGGGGGGGGGGGGGGGGGGGGGGGGGGGGGGGGGGGGGGGGGGGGGGGGGGGGGGGGGGGGGGGGGGGGGGGGGGGGGGGGGGGGGGGGGGGGGGGGGGGGGGGGGGGGGGGGGGGGGGGGGGGGGGGGGGGGGGGGGGGGGGGGGGGGGGGGGGGGGGGGGGGGGGGGGGGGGGGGGGGGGGGGGGGGGGGGGGGGGGGGGGGGGGGGGGGGGGGGGGGGGGGGGGGGGGGGGGGGGGGGGGGGGGGGGGGGGGGGGGGGGGGGGGGGGGGGGGGGGGGGGGGGGGGGGGGGGGGGGGGGGGGGGGGGGGGGGGGGGGGGGGGGGGGGGGGGGGGGGGGGGGGGGGGGGGGGGGGGGGGGGGGGGGGGGGGGGGGGGGGGGGGGGGGGGGGGGGGGGGGGGGGGGGGGGGGGGGGGGGGGGGGGGGGGGGGGGGGGGGGGGGGGGGGGGGGGGGGGGGGGGGGGGGGGGGGGGGGGGGGGGGGGGGGGGGGGGGGGGGGGGGGGGGGGGGGGGGGGGGGGGGGGGGGGGGGGGGGGGGGGGGGGGGGGGGGGGGGGGGGGGGGGGGGGGGGGGGGGGGGGGGGGGGGGGGGGGGGGGGGGGGGGGGGGGGGGGGGGGGGGGGGGGGGGGGGGGGGGGGGGGGGGGGGGGGGGGGGGGGGGGGGGGGGGGGGGGGGGGGGGGGGGGGGGGGGGGGGGGGGGGGGGGGGGGATCGATTTGGTGGATTTTGACGTTGATGATCCAGCTATATCGTACCCGGTGATACAAATCAACAATAGTTACTAAACAAATCTTCGATGGACGATGATCTTGCCGTATGCACAAAATCAACCTAAATAACGAGATGGAGTTCCTCCAAGCAACAGAAGAACCGGCTAGAACTAAGATAATGCAATCGTAATTGCCAATATGAATTAATTAACGAAAATGGTGGGGTTGCTGGTAATGAACAAAAGGCGGTAGTCCTACACACACCCCGCAAATGCAAATTATAGTGAAGCAAAACAATGTGTACACAACAACGCGAGTTCTAACCAAGAAAAAGGGTAGTAGCCTTATTTATATCTATAGACTATATTACTATATTTTTTATTTGTATAGTTATATCTATATCTACTCCACTCCCTCCATTTGTAATTTACTCCGCACATATATAGCTTTGATTGCAGCCAAATTTTATAAAGCTTGACCGAATTTGGTGAAAACAATATTAACATTTACACTAACAAATTTACACGATGTGGAAATAAAAGCAATGATGAATCAAATGATATATATTTGGTTGTGTATATGTTAATACTTTTTCCTACAAAATGTTGAAAGTATACAAAGTTTGACTTTAGAGAAACCCAATATGCGGTATTATGTATTATATATTCTATATTTATTATTTTGCTGGAGTCAATGCATGTATTTGCACATACACGATATAAACCGTTGATTGATGTTGATCCAATGGTCCAGGTGGCTGCGATTCGGATCTACTATAACCTAATTGTACCCATACACGTTCTTCTCGAATGAGCAGCATGACAGTGTGATCGATCCACACAAGAAGCTCTAAATAAGACCTCCAATCATGCCACATGGCTTCATGGGTTCCCCCCCCCCCCCCCACGGGAGGAAGGACATGATCATGATGGCTACGGTGACCGAATGCTGGTGGAAGAAGGAGACCGTGATGACGGCTCCGGTGACCGAACGGAGTCCGGCCAGGTATATATATTAATTAAGCCTGTGCTAACTAGCTAATTGATGCATTAATTATTTTGGCATGTACACATATTAACTCTCTTCTTTATTCTTTTCTAGCCCTCCGGATCGAGCCAAACTTCGGTAACGAGACGAGGCCCGAAGAAAAGGTTGCGCCAGGATGAAAGGTTCACGATCACAGCAATCAATGGCGATAGCCAACCGATTGAACCCAGCCGGACCAAGGAAGCATTTTCTGCTCAGTGCGGGGTTCTTGTTAGGGACATGATCCCGATCAGCATCCACCAATGGAATAAGCCTAAGAGCGAAGACCCTCAAGTGTCTTATGTCAATGATAGACAGAAAGATGATCTTTGGACCGCGCTGAAGGAAAATTTCACCCTACCGCCAGAGGAGGATCTGGATAAGCCAGTTATAGAGCCATTGGTCAAGGCTCATGCTCTTAAGAAGATGGCAGATCTATTTGTTGAGGAACATAGTATTCCAAAAAAATTCCTACGATCACGCAAGATCTATCTAGGAGAAGCATAGCAACAAGCGGGGAGAGTGTGTCCACGTACCCTCGTAGACCGAAAGCGGAAGCGTTAAGTAACGCGGTTGATGTAGTCGAACGTCTTCGCGATCCAACCGATCAAGCACCGAATGCACGGCACCTCCGCGATCTGCACACGTACAGCTCAATGACGTCCCACGAACTCTTGATCCAGCTGAGGTCGAGGGAGAGTTTCGTCAGCACGATGGCGTGATGACGGTGATGATGAAGTTACCGGCGCAGGGCTTCGCCTAAGCACTGCAACGATATGACCGAGGTGTGTTTCTATGGAGGGGGGCACCGCACACGACTAAGAGAAACTTTTGTGTGCCTTAGGGGTGCCCCCCTCCCACGTATATAAAGGGGGAGGGAGGAGGAGGCCGGCCAAGGGGAGGAGGCGCGCCTAGGGGGGGCAATCCTACTCCAAGTAGGATTCGCCCCCCCTTCCTAGTCCAACAAGGAGAAGGGGGGAAGGTGAGGGAGGAGAGAAGGAAAGGGGGGCCGGCCCCCCTAGCCCAATTCGGTTTGGGCTAGGGGGGTGCGCGCCCTGCCCTGGCCTGCCTCCTCTCTTCCACCAATAGGCCCATGAGGCCCAATAACCCCCCCCCCCCCCCCCCCCCCCCCCCCCCCCCCCCCCCCCCCCCCCCCCCCCCCCCCCCCCCCCCCCCCCCCCCCCCCCCCCCCCCCCCCCCCCCCCCCCCCCCCCCCCCCCCCCCCCCCCCCCCCCCCCCCCCCCCCCCCCCCCCCCCCCCCCCCCCCCCCCCCCCCCCCCCCCCCCCCCCCCCCCCCCCCCCCCCCCCCCCCCCCCCCCCCCCCCCCCCCCCCCCCCCCCCCCCCCCCCCCCCCCCCCCCCCCCCCCCCCCCCCCCCCCCCCCCCCCCCCCCCCCCCCCCCCCCCCCCCCCCCCCCCCCCCCCCCCCCCCCCCCCCCCCCCCCCCCCCCCCCCCCCCCCCCCCCCCCCAACCGCACAACAACATACGTTGTTCCCTTTGTCATCGGTATGTTACTTGCCCGTGATTCGATCGTCGGTATCATCATACCTAGTTCAATCTCGTTACCGGCAAGTCTCTTTAAGCGTTCTGTAATGCAACATCCCGCAACTAACTCATTAGTCACATTGCTTGCAAGGCTTATAGTGATGTGCATTACCGAGAGGGCCCAGAGATACCTCTCCGACAATCGGAGTGACAAATCCTAATCTTGATCTATGCCAACTCAACAAACACCATCGGAGACACGTGTAGAGCATCTTTATAATCACCCAGTTACGTTGTGACGTTTGATAGCACACTAAGTGTTCCTCCGGTATTCGGGAGTTGCATAATCTCATAGTCATTGGAACATGTATAAGTCATGAAGAAAGCAATAGCAATAAACTAAACGATCAAAGTGCTAAGCTAACGGATGGGTCATGTCAATCACATCATTCTCTAATGATGTGATCCCGTTTATCAAATGACAACTCATATCCATGGCTAGGAAACTTAACCATCTTTGATTAACGAGCTAGTCAAGTAGAGGCATACTAGTGACACTCTATTTGTCTATGTATTCACACATGTACTAAGTTTCCGGTTAATACAATTCTAGCATGAATAATAAACATTTATCATGATATAAGGAAATATAAATAACAACTTTATTATTGCCTCTAGGGCATATTTCCTTCACTATTCAGAAGGTGGAAGAATGAGTTGAAATCATCGTTTGTCGACAAAGGGAAGACTCCAGAATTCACCGGCCGATTTGAGAAGATAAGAGATCACTGGCCCGCATTTGTGGCCCACAAGACATCGGAGAAGAGTAAGAAGATGTCAGCGACAAACAAGATAAATGCTGCAAAGAAGGAGCATCACCATCGCACGGGGTCAGGTGGCTACCTCAAAGCCCGGCCATTGTGGGATAGGGCTGAGAAGGACCTGCTTGATAAAGGGGTCGAACCAGAGACATTGAATTGGCCAGACCATTCAAGGACTTGGTTCTTCGGGGTTGGGGGAACCTTGGACCCTGAAACAGGGAAGTGCCGTTGGACGGACCAGCAACTGGAAATACCGGTCAAGAAGCTTCAGTATATCACCACAACGTAGCAAGGGACGTTCGTTCCCCACAGAGAGAACGACGAGCTCACACAGGCCCTCGGCAATCCTAAGCACCCTGGACGAACACGAGGCACGACAGGCTCCGTTGCGTGGAAGGTTTGGTTTCCCGGCGCAAGCGGTTACAAAACCCGGGAGAGGAAGAGGAAAGTGGAGCAGACCGAACTGCAGAAGCTGAATGAAAGGGTACGAGCGCTAGAGGGACAAGTAGTTCACAGCCAGCGACCTGCCAGAGCTACCCCAGAAGCTACCCTGCCATCTCAGCGGAGAAGCAGCGTGGCTTCCACCGAGCTCCTTCAGCAGCCTGACTTCACGGCTCCCAGCTACCCCATGAATGCTATCATGGAGGCTCATGATTGCCACCTTATGGCGCAATGGCAGCACCTCAAAGTCAAGGCGGCTGTCGGCTCTGTTGCACCTCCTGAACCCGGCACAACTTTTCACTGCCTTCCGATTCCACAAGGCTATGCTGTTGTGATGGTCGATGAAATAACGGAGGGATTTGAGGATCTCAAGCTTGACCACCCTACCGGTGAAGGGGAGACTCAGCTGGGTCTTACTCTGAAGACTCCATGTCTATGGCGGAAGGAGCTCATCAACCTTCCGAACTGGATGCCTCCGCCTCCTCCTCCTCCTCCGGTGAGTCAGGGCACTCCGCCTCCTCCTCCGCCTCCTCCTCCAGCGAGTGATCAGGGCACTCCGCCTCCTTCTCCGGCTGCTCCGGCGTGTTGTGGCACTCCGCCTCCTTCTTCGTCTGCGCCGGCGCGTCCGAGCAGCCCGCCTCCTCCTCCGCCTCGTCAACAACAGCGGAAGACAGCCGCCGCCGCTCCGGCTGCTCCGGCGCGTGGTAGCACTCCGCCTCCTTCTTCTCCGCCTCGTAAAGAAGACAGCCGCAGCCGCTCCGGCTGCTCCGGCGTCTAGCAGTACAGCCAGAGGCGGGAGGCAATACAGATTCGGTCCATCTCTCAAGCCTCTAGAGAAGTTACCATACGAGATGACCGAGGAGGAAAACGCGAAGATCTGTAAAGCCCAAGTGAAGGACTTCTTTGAAACGCGGAGAGCTATGAAACATCCACCTCCGGAGGAGAAGATAGATACCGTGAAAGTTCAGCGCACTGTCGATGCCCTGAAGCGACCACCACCTTCTCCGCCGCTAACCAACTATGATCGCATTATTCAAAGTTCATATAAGGAAGCGTCCCGGTCGGGAAGTACTTGCAGTGATCAAAGGTTAGCAGAACGAAGAAGTGGGAAAAAATCCCCAGCTCGGCGAACAAGCGAACCAATCGTGCCCCCCGCTCAAGGTGTCTAGCGATATCGTCGCTAATCATGCGAGGATGGTGCCCGGTACCAATCCTGGAGATTACCTGCCAGACGATGCACATTTTGATATAATGGAGGTGGACGAATTCAAATACCGGCACGGGAAGCCTCTCGTCAAATCTGGTCATCCTCCTCTAACAACGATGATGCGAAGATTCCATGAGTGGTACATGTACACCTGCAGCAAGTCTGGAAAGGATACTTTGACGCTGAGAGTTAAAGAGGAGCACGACCTCGTTGGAATTGATCTGTTGTCTGTTCCATTTGAGGAGTTCTTTCAGTTTTTCAATCAAAAGGCCCTCGATAAAATAATCGTCACTTGCTACTGTCTGTAAGTACTACTTCTATAATTAAGTCTCTATATATAGCTCAGCTCTTTCATTGCATGTATATATAATTATTCTCACTATATTATGCAGATTGAAGATCGTCGAATGCAAGAAAAGACAAATCAGTGATATTGGGTTCATTAACACAAATCTCATAGATGAATGGACGGTTAAATATGATGCCAAACAAACCGAGGCCAACTTGCTATGATCGTTGCTTCAAAATCAAAACAAAGATAAAATACTCTTTCCTTACAACTTCAAGTGAGTGTTACTGTCTTGTGCATATTCGGTTTCCCTGATTACTCGAGGTTATAGTAATGTAATTGATGAGTTATGCATGCGTGCGCAGCTTCCACTTTATTCTGCTAGAGATTAAGCTTGAGCAGGGACTAGTAACCGTCATAGACTCGATACGAAAAGATCCCGAGGAGTATGCGGCCATGACTAAAATGCTCGAGAAGTAAGTTCAATCGATCATTATCGCACCATATCGGCAACTTTGTTCATTTCCTGATATCAAGTAATTGTTTTCTGTGTCTGGCAGGGTTTGGAAAAAGTACACCGCACAAGCTCCGGGACTGCCGGGGGAGCTGCGATTTACACACCCGAAAGTAAGTACTACTAGCTAGTTCCGCGCATCTCCCATTGATTCTAGCTAGTTTCATCAATACCATTTAGCATGCTTGCTTATCAGTTTTATTGACCTCTATTTCTTGTAAAGTGGTTGTGGCAGGAACCCGGGAATAATTACTGTGGATACTACGTTTGCGAGTTCATCCGCCACACGACCTGTGAGCGGGGCTACTCTAAAAAATAATATGAAGTGCGTAAGCAATAATATTCACAATTTTATTTTATTACCATCATTTGTGTTGAGTTTCATTCATATATATGTATTGACCCCCTTCTTCAAATTAGATGTTTCAGATGCGGGATGAACTCCTACCACAATATCGCATACGAGCAATTCAAGAGGAATTGGTGGGGATTCTTTCTTGACCATGTCATCAATAAAGACGGAGAATACCATGTGGAACTTGAGTTCAGATGTTAGGGGATTGTAAGAGATCTTATATTGTATATATGTAGCCAGTAGCGTCGGATAGATATACGAAAACTTGTTGTTCGACCAATCTCTCGGAGAAGGAGAGGTCGATCACTTCTCTCTGTATATGTTCATGACGATCTTCTGTACTTAATGGTTTCCTTCATTTGCTTACTAGCTAGCGTGTCGAGTCCTCTCTATACGTATAGTACGTAGCGTCGACCAAGCACGGAGATAAGAGAGGACACTTCTCTCTATTAGCTAGCTAACACAATATATGAAACCCCTAAATTAACCCTACAAAACCCCCAAAAACCCCACCCCCCCTTTCAAAAAAAAAACCCAGCCCCTGAGCTGCTAACGCGTGGATGCCTTTTGGTCCCGTTGGTGCTACCAACCGGGACAAAAGGCCATCCTGCCTGGGCAAGCCGCAGCGGCCACGTGGACCCCCATCTGCCCCGGTTCGTAGGCGACCCGGGACTAAAGGTATTGGGCTTTAGTACCGACCCTTTAGTCCCGGTTCCGGAACCGGGGCAAATGGGCCTTATGAACTGGGACAAATGGGCCTTTTTCTACTAGTGCAACATGATCAAACTGGACCGAAGTAGCATCCTTGTCAATCTGTTCTGCAATCAATTTTCCCCAAGTATCATCTTTGAGATTATACGGGATATTCGGAACCCTAGCCCAAAGATGGAGCCAGTCAAATAGGACTACATCACGCCTTATACCGTCCTCAAAATCAACCAAGACCACAACATTCTTGCTCATATGCCACGGTGAACCAACTCAGATTCTATCACGATCTCGCTGTGATCCAAACTCCGCCACAAAAGTGTTTTCTCCCATTGATCTGAATTGGGGCCCCGAGGGACTCACCCATGCGATCGAAGGCACTGGCGATAGTTTGGATGTGAAAGATATTTCAGTGCAAAACCCTACCAGCCAAGAGCCACTTCTTCACCTCCCCTTCCCTGTCATTGATTACCAGGGGAGTCGCCTCCTCGTCCATGATTCGTAGTTTCCCCGACGCCTCTTCCAGCCGAGCCCTTGCCGACCGCGGTGAGTCATGACCCGACTCTTTCTGCTTGCCTCCACATGATGTACGGATGTATATAAACATTTTATAAGTGTAGATTCACTCATTTTGCTTCGTATGTAATTCATATTAAATGAAATCTCTAAAAAGACTTATATTTAGGAACGGAGGGAGTATGAAATTTACTGGTTTGTTTTTATGAAATTTAATTTACCAATTCTCTTCGTCCGCTGCGCCGTACGGAGGCCCACCCGCCGCGCAGCCCTACGCAGGAGGCGGCGCCGGTGGGTACGGGAGCCCGTTCGCGGCGCTGGTGCCGTCGACCTTCCCGCCGGGGACGGATCCGAACGTGGTGGCGTGCTTCCAGGCGGCGGACCGCGACGGCAGCGGGATGATCGACGACAAGGAGCTGCAGTCCGCGCTCTCTGGGTTCAGCAGCCAGAGCTTCAGCCTCCGCACCGTCCACCTCCTCATGTACCTCTTCACCAACACCAACGTCCGCAAGATCGGCAAGTCCTTCCTCCCTCCATCCCTCCTCCACATGTCGTATCTCTCAGTCTTGGTCACGATTGTTCTAGGATCAATGGGGGATCCATTACGTCATTGTCTTTGACTCTTGGCTTCCAAAGGAGGCAATCATGCGTCTCCCTGGTGCACTGCGCCGCGTCTCGGCATGCACACGGCTTAGTGTTGATGTTCCTCTGGTCTTTGTAGCACGCCACGTGAGGGCACTTAGTGGTGAATTGTTTGAGCCAGAGTTCACAAATGAACCCTTTTCATTTCTGGGGAAGGATCCCGAGGAAGGCGCCCGAATTTTTTAGTTCAGCTTGACTGAATTTCAGACTGTCAGTCTATGGACTTAGATACAGCTGGAGCACATGCCGAGTATTCATGTTGGAAAGTATTAAACCCTTACTTAGAACTTCAATAAGGTTACTGTGCAAAGCCCACGAGTTGTTCTGTTGTTATGGACATCATAGCAAATCACTTGCCATGGGTGATTGTTGTGTTCTCTTTTCTTCCCAATGTGAAAGATTGGACGGGAAGTGTGGATTGCATTAGCAGATCTGCATTTCCTAATACAAGCTATGCACATTCTTTACTTTCAGTTTAACCTGGTCCATTACGGAAACGTGAGTTTAATTGATGCTTATCCAAGCTTCAAAGTTGGAACTGCTTTGAGTTAGTTCTACTTCACCAAAGCTTTTTTTTGGCAGAAGTTTATCCTTGAAAGCCTGAGATACTTTTCCTAACTGTCCTTCGCCAAAACTGAAGGTTGTTCTGTCGTGATGAAACTATGGTTTGCAGGATAAAACCAACTAGTATGTAAGTTCTTTGTTGTGTACTGTAATCCATCACAGTACAAGCATGAATTGATCTTAATCTGCCACACATTTCGCATTTGTAGCGTGCTATGCAGAATTATCTGCCATTTATATTTTGTCTTTATTTGTTTTAAAGTGTGAAGTATACATATAGGGCCTCTTCAATTCATAGGAAAAGTAGAGGACAATCATAGGAATTGGAAATTTTCACATGGTGACACTGTTCATCCGTTTGATTCAAAGGAATTAACCATAGGAAAAACAGAGGAATTTTTTCTTTGGATTGATTTTCATAGGGAAAACAAAGGGTTTTTTACAATCCACTTAAACCTCTTTTTTACATTTCTATGCACAAAGAACGAGACAAAGGCCAGAAATAGCATAATATTAACTTCATCTTATCTTCTCATATTGTTTGACTTTAATTTGACCGTGCCTTTTAGGATTCCTGTTGTTTTTCCTATTCTTGTGAATCAAACATCCAATTTTGCAGATTCCTGCGTTTTCATAGTTCTCTGCTTTACACATGCAATCGTATCCTATTCCTGTATTTTTGAAATCCTTTGAATAAAAAAGGCCCATACTGTTTTCAACAATTGACATTTTCGTCCTCTATACCTTTTTTCTTTAACCTCCTAACTTTAAATACAATTACCTGTGATTCTTTCAGGGCCAAAGGAGTTCACTTCTGTGTTTTACAGTCTTCAGAATTGGAGGGTGAGATGCTACAGCAGTACAGCTTCAAGTTCCCTTGCTTTGTTGTGAGGGAACCAACCAACTAACTTAACATTCCATGTGTTACATTTCCCACGTTTATTGTGCAGGGCATATTTGAGAGGTTTGACCGTGACCGAAGTGGTAGAATTGATGCACCAGAACTGCGCGATGCTCTTCTAGATCTTGGATATTCCGTTTCTCCAACTGTGCTAGACTTGCTTGTGTCTAAATTTGACAAGACTGGGGGTAAGAACAAAGCGGTTGAATATGACAACTTCATTGAGTAAGATTATTCCTTCAATTAGTTTCGACTTGGCTGATTGTTTTTCCCGCAAAACTGCACAAGCTTTTGCAGCATCTAATAATATACTGAAACATGGATAGATCAAATTTGTTTAGTTTGTCAAAAAAAAAAATCAAGATCAGAATTGGCAAAAAATAAAAATAAAATTGGGTTCCCTTATAAAGCTTAGCGGTAGCACAATCTGATAGTGTTTTTGCAGTTTCAGTATTATGTGCTAATTGAAAATTAGAAATCGTGCATCACTATGCCGCTCTCATGGAGCAATTGTGCATAGCTAGTTGATATTTGTACGACGCCATTGAATGTTAGTGCCAATCGATTTCTTCCACTTAGAGCATCTCCAACAGACGCCCTACGTAGCCGCGCGCTAAATTTCTTTTACAGCGCCAAAATAGCGTTTTAGCGCGCCGGACGACCAAGTATCTCCAGCAAATGCCCAAAAATATACTGCCCAGCTAGCAACAGTAGCAACTCCAACAGGCGCCCAAAATTAACCACGCGCGCCCGTACCTAGCTCGCCCCGCCGTGGCCGTGGCCGCGCTCCGCCTCGTCGTGGCCGTGCCGCCCGTGGCCGTGGGCGCGCTCCGCCTCGTCGTGGCCGTGCCGCCCGTGGCCGTGGGCGCGCTCCTCCCAGCCCCGCCACCGCCGTGGCCGTGGTCGCGCCCGCCCCGCCACCGCCGTGGCCGCGCCCGTGCCCTCCCGCTCGTGGCCGTGGCCGCGGCCCGCCGCGCCCGCGCCCTCCCGCTCGTGGCCGTGGCCGCGGCCCGCCGCGCCCGCGCGGTGCCGCTCGTGGCCGTGGCCGTGGCCCGCGCCCTGCCGCCGTCGTGGCCGGGCCCGCGCCTGCGCTCCTCCCCGTCCCGCCACCGCCGTGGCCGCGCCCGCGCGGTGCCGCTCGTGGCCGTGGCCGTGGCCCGCGCCCCACCCCGCCGCCGTCGTGGCCGGGCTCGCGCCTGCGCTCCTCCCGGCCTGCCGCCGCCGTGGCCTTGGCCGCGCCTGCGCTCCTCCCCGCCCCGCCGCCGCCGTGGCCGTGGCCGCGGTCCGCCCCGCCCGTGGCCGGCTGGCGAGCTGGCGCGCGCATGCGAGGAGGCCAACGGCGGCTCCGGACGCACGGGACACTTTTCACGTGCGTGAGAAGTTCAGCGCGCTGGAGCTCAAGCGCTAAATATACGGCTTGCGATCCAGTTTCGTCCGGCGCTGAACGCTTTTTACAGCGTGCTTTATTATACAGCGTCCGCTGGAGAGCTATTTTCAACTCCGCGCGCGCTAAACTTGCGATTTTTTGGGCGCGGCGCTAATATTGGGCGTCTGTTGGAGATGCTCTTATGAACCAAATGCCCTGTCCAACTTGTGAAAGATCAAATGGGAAAATGGTCAGTCATTGAAATTTCCACTTCATTTTCTGAGGCAAAGCCTTATGATTCATACTGCTGAGGAATAATCTGAGTCCATTCAGTTCCATTTTGAGCTGCAGTATAACATTCCTGACTGTTTGCTCTTTATGTATGCATATGCTGCCTCACAGTGAAGGTAATTTCACCAAATAAACATCTGTATGTTTTTGCATTTGACGGTGTTCGTTTGGCTGAATTACCTTTATAATTTGGCTGAATTACTTTGGCAGGGCCTGACCGAGAAGTTCAAGGAGAAGGACACGGCGTACTCGGGGTCTGCAACTTTCGGTTACGAGGCGTTCATGCTGACCGTGCTCCCTTTCCTCATCGCATGATGGCGCTGCAGTGCTCCAGAGCTGAGCGTATGTATCGTCCCAGCTGTATCGAAACGGTTGCTAGAGTTGTTTCGCCACTAGCTCTGTTACCGGCTGTATAATACTGTTGTTATTAGTACTGCCTTGCTGACCAGACACGTCTTTTGGAGGATTCGAACAAGTTATGTATGGTATACTACTGTAGTAGAGCTTATCTGCTCATCGATGCATCGGAACTCTGATGAAAAGCGGTGCACTAGTTCGATTGCCAGTGGAAATCATGTTGCACTAGCTCGTCCTCAGTTTTTTTGCGAAGGAAAAGAGCTGCTTATATTGCCACCATGGTTCTTACAGAAAGCACCAGCAAAGATAACAAAATTACAACTTGGTCCTCCTGGAGCCCATCTTCGTCAACGCCGAGCCAAACGTGCCGACGACGCGCCGCCGCACCTGCTTCCTTCAACCTTGGATCAGAAGCGTCCCCGTGCGGACGGGAAGTCCTCGAGCCTCGAACCCCGAAGGGCCTCCATCTCGCTCCGCCAACTCGGACGCCATGGCCAACACCTGCAACTCCTCCGATTAATTCAAGCAACCAGCTCCGCCGCTCGTCGGAGACCGGAACGGGGACACCACGCAGCACAGATCCACAGATCTGCGAGCATGAACAAGGCAGCAGCTCGACCGCAGACCTCCGAAGAAACCTGCAACCAGAGAGGAAAGCCACCGCCGCAAAACTCCGCCCTGACCGCGCCGCCAGCTCCCCGACGCCGCCAGCAGGAGTCCTACTCCACCCTACACTATATACACATCGGGATCCGGGGTTCCCCCACCCTCCCGCCGCCGGAGCGGCCGGCGGAGGGGGAGGGAACCGGCGGAACGCCGACGGCGAGGTGGGAAGAGAGGAAGGATTCAGAAATCGCCTCCTTCGGGTACTGTAGCGGGAAGGGGATAAGCTCCTCACCGGAGGAGATAGTCCTCAATTACCTCAACCCCTGGATCGTTGACAAGCCGCCGGGCGAGCTCGCCGACGCTGAAGGAGAGGCCTTCGATGTTTTCATGTCCTCATGATCCGGGAAATAATTTGGACGGCTGATCGCCTCGCCAAACGGAATCTTCCTCACAACCACAAATGCGTATTAGGTTTTCCTCCCCTACCCTTTGATGGCCAGGGCAGACTCCCCTCTAAACTTCACCAGTGAGCATGTGGATTCACCTCCCCTCTGCCTGCCTGTAGCGGGAAGGAGGATCCAGGTGACTCTGCCTGGTTAGTAGTTTAGGTTAGTGTTTTTTACTCCTCGCAGGTGCGGCGCTCGGGCTAGTGACGGCGTTTCTTTTTCAAGTTTGTCTTCTGGGTTTGATCCTTCTCGAGTTCGTCCATTTGGACGTACTCGACGGAGCTCCAGCATAGATTCTGGTTATCTTCTTGGGGCGGTGAGGTTAGGGTTTTTCATTGTGTGGCTAGATTTGATGTCAGGTGCTTCTGATTTATTCAAGGGTTCAACGGCGACGACTGCGACCCCATGACGTTGGTCCTTAGGGGCATGTGCATGAAGACTTCCGGTTGTCATCAATAAGGTCAAGTCGACTCTGATAGAGAGTGACGACAACAGTGCTTTGACGGCTCGTTCTGGCGGCCATAGTGGTTGTTCGGTGGTCTCAGAATCTTGATATAATTTTGAGATGCCTTGTACTTTCGATGAACTTTGATAATAGATCTAATTTTTTTTCACAAAATACCCCGACAAATGTGTTTTTTGCTCTATTTGATCCAGAAGATGTTGATCATTCTCTTGTGGGCTGGTCGGTACCTGAATTGGACTCCAGACGATCTCTCCCACCATTGGCAGCTTTGGTTTCAGCGCCTTCACTCCGGTTAACCCGCTTTCATCACAAACGTCTCCTCCCATCAGTTTTACCTATTGGTTTTACCAAAATTTCTTTCAAAACTCTTCCCACGGTTTTCCCTATGTTTTCCCTCGTTGTGGGCCTTCAGGGGCCGATTTGTTTGCCTACACATAAAGGAATCAAATTATACGGCTAAAAAAAGAATCATATCATAACTTACTATTTCCCAAAAATAACCAGCATTACTAAATCAAACATTTTTCTATCATTTCCTTTAAAAAATTCTTGATCTCTCACTACACCATCCACCCCACCTCTCTCCTATGCCCTAACCCCACGCCGCCGCTGCGTCTCTCCTATGCCCTAACCCCACGCCGCCGCTGCGTCTCTCCTATGCCCTAACCCCACGTCGCCGCCTCCTCCTCTCTCCTATGCCCTAACCCCATGCCGCCGCCGCCTCCTCCTCCTCTCTCCTATGCCCTAACCCCATGCCGCCGCCGCCTCCTCTCTCCTATGCCCTAACCCCACGCCGCCATGGCTTCGTACTGAGCCATAGGCGCCCGCTGCTCACCCACGTTGACGAGTAGCTCAGTGTGCTCCATTCCTGGGCCTCCTACCTCGACCAGGACGGGGTGGCGCTGGTCCACGTCCAGGCGTTCCTCTGCTTCCTCGACGAGCTCCTCCTCGTGATGCCGCAGTCCTGCCGCATCGCCGCGTCGCCAAGGATCTCGCCACCGCCGTAGCCAGCTCCATGCACAAATTATTCAATTAAGTGCATATTTCGTAAGATAATCTCTGATTTTGATTTTGTTTTCCCCAGTGGATTTTAGGATAGAAGGGCACGCGGTAAACGAGCAAGGTGATGTTGTGCTGTCTATGTTTGTGTAGTTTGTTTCAAAGAAGTTGCACTGATTTCTCTTGATATTTGTCTATTTGTAGAGAAATTACTCAAAGGCAAACTTCAGTTAAGATTGATCTAGAACTGGTCCAACAATGCCAACAGTGCATAGTTGTATGTCATTTAAGGCCGTCTAAATTTCATATTTCATACCACCTGATCTCACGAGGTAATATTTTTTATGCATTGTACTTGGCATATTTAGAATCAAAAGTTAAATCATGCATCTGTTCAAAATCTAATTTGAAAGTCACGCTCTCGGTTTCTTTAATTCTAAGCCACGAGCACCCTTTTTTTTTGCAATTGTTGGAGAAATATTTGGTTACGCTTGATTTTTGTCTTTCTTGCGCCTTTGCTCATCATGGACATTCAACTATGATAAGTAGTAATTCTTCACATGAAATTGTTAAATATTGCCCGTAGCAACACACAAGCATTGTCCTAAATAAATGTGATGCGCGCAATTGGTCGCTTTGTCTAGAGCAGTCGTTCTGACCAAGGTCGCTTTGTGCCTGAAGTTTTTGTTTCTTTAGGTAGTTTGTGTTTTCCTGCATCCTGAAGACTATTTCATATATTAACACATGCAGTTCTCCTGCATACCTGCATGGGCTCAAAAAGAAAAATCTAAGCTGGGCGACATGTAAATGGACTGAACCTCAGCTGGATGTGCTGTTTGCTGTTATTCTGCGATCAGCTCTGGGTTCTTCTTGACACTGCAGCCTATGGATACTAGTCCCTCCGTTCCGAAATAGGAGTAGATGACTCAACTTTGTACTAACTTTAGTACAAAGTTGGGTCATCTATTTTGGAACGGAGGGAGTAGATATCAGACACCGATGCTGTTCTTGCCATTTCTAAACTTGATCCACAGTACACGAAATTACGCCTAGACAAACCAAAACTACCTCGAGGTGACCTAACACAGTTCCGAACGAATAGTGATGCGGGTTTCACAGTTCACCGGGTTAAGCAGGTTTGTAGGAAAATCCGACCGGGGCGACAAGTACTTATTACACAATTAGCTGGCGCTAGAACCAAAGCACCACCATACACCTCCTGTGATCAATACCGGCGTTGTCGGTTGCGACTGCTGCTGTTGTTGTCATCTCCCCTTGGGCGCTTTGTACCGGACCCGGACCTACTTGATCCACCACTGCCTCCACCGCCACCGCTGCCACCATGGCGACCAATTTGCCGTGCCTGTGGCGGAGGAGATGTGAAATGCTGATGTTGCCGCACCTGGGGCGGAGGGGAAGCGAAATGTTGCTGCGCTCCAGGCTGTTGCCTGCCAAAGAGGAATGGAATATGTGTTCAGCATTGGAAATATATCAAACACAACACTCACATCAGTCACGATAGCAGATTTAAAACAACATCCATCAGCACCATTCAACCGAAAATGACCAAGTCTCCGTTTGCTGTAAAAGAAAGAGGCCATAGCTAGGCAAACAGAATTTTCTCTATCCATCCTGTGCCAAGAAAGAGGTATACGCTGTACTGATGTTTATTCTGTGATATCCCCATGCATATCTTTGTTACTACTTTTAATATGTACTGGATAGTTAAATGTAAAGAATGCATGCATGTATGTACAAACAGGAGAGCACCTTACATTATTTATTTCACAGGACTTGCATAAACTAACACGTCACAATAATAACAGCAGTCTGATGCAGTAGGGAGTCATCTACTCCCCACAGCAGCTAATAAGAGTACCTTATCGGGTTTTCAGGAAAATAGATGGCAGTACTTACACAACATATACAAGACGGCCATCCGGTAGAAGCATTGGAACCATTGCTGCACCTGGAGGAGCTCCTGGAGCATAGAGCAGAGGCTGCAAAAGTTCCAACACATGTAACATTTAGCAAGTTTTATCCCTTCCATGTATGTATGTATGTATTACCAATTTACCACATGAAGCAGGCATCAGGAGATGTGATATACCTGTCCACCATAAGCAGGAGGTGCACCATAAGCAGGAGGGGCACCATAAGCAGGAGGCGCACCATAAGGATCTGGCCGTGGCATACCATATCCAAGCGGAGCATGGAGCAACGGACCTCCTTTGGCAGTAGGCAATGATACTGTATCGTCTTTTTTATCAGCAGGAGGTTTTGCGAGTGAGCAGTCCAGGAGCTGACCTGTTAAAGAAATATTTATTACCTTAAATGCACCAAACAGAACAAACAAGACATAGTACAGCATTCTAACACAAGAAGAAAGCTCACCGTCAAGCTCATATTTCTCTGTGCTCTTCACAGCCTTCATGGCCATGTGGCGGTCTTTAAAGTGAACAAAACCATACCTATTATCATGACCATCTTTTGAAGGGGGGAGAACAATTTTTATGATTTCACCATGGCGCTCAAACAGCTTTTTCAGCTGCCCTTGAGTGACATTCTTGGGCAGGTTTTTGACATATACAGATTTGACCTAGAACCACGAAATTGGAAGTTCATATAAGATATCAATGACAATTTAACAAGAAAAAAAGGGTATCATTTGTCCATCAGATGTTTCAGGAACCTGTGAAGTAGAGCCTGTAGAGGCAGAATCGCCATTCTTAGGATCTGCCCAGCTGACAGTAGGAGCATTTGTATCTAATTTGAAATTTGGTGCAGTCATCTTCTGCCTTGAATACTCAGCGCATGCATTATTATAGTATTCAACGAAACCATAACCCCGATTGCGATCTGTACGTGGATCCTATAAAAACAGAATATCTTTTATAAGGGTAAAAAGCAGATTTGTGGGGGTGCACGGTATAGTTGTGGAACTATTCAAGTTATGATTATCAAAATCTTTACCTTAATCAGATCAACTTTTAATACTCCAGGACCAACTTCTTCCACTGCTTTTTTAAAATCATCAAATGACCAACTGTGAGGTATATTTCCAACAAATAGCTTGTTCTTAGCCTGGGAGGAAGAAACTCTTAGCTTCTTTCCCTGTTATGAGAAGCACATGACAACGTTAAGTTAGCATAATAATTCAAAATGAAAAGGCTTTCAGGTGCAACTGGAACCGATATGTATGCGCCACACTATATGGAGTCTTAAAATATCAGTATAATCATGGTTAGTCATCGACAACACTGTAATTTAAAATGAATAAAAAATTGCAATCAACAGCAAGGTATCCCACTTTAAACTTACTTTTTAACAAAACAATACACTTAGTTTTCAAGTGTACAAGAGCTTGTACTCTGGAGTACAGAAGTTAAGTTTTTTTCGTTCTTTTTAACAAGACTGTATTCAGACTTGGCTATCAGGGGAGGCACGGAGTACATAAGATAAGCGTGTAATTGTTTAAGCTTGCAATGTACTATGCCAATATCCATCTCTACTACTTATAAAAACATCAATTGCAACTTTTTTAAACCCACCAATATTAGTGTACACAAGAGATCCACCACCCTCTGATCTAATTTACTTAACTAAATCTAGCAGTCTGTATTACTCCGGTGGTCTGCCACCCAATCGAATGGCCAAGATTCAATGTTCTGTCACAGCCCCACGCACGTCCAGCCCAGATCACTTTCCTCACACAATCCTCTCCTAATTAATAGCATACCCACTATCCATGCTAGCGCTATCAAATAATTATATCTTAGCTAATATTGACGTGCAATTAAGATCTTATCAAATACTACCTCGACATGTGTCAAAAACGCTCTTATATTATGGGACGGAGGGAGTGGAATATTAGTATGCAATACAATTAATATATTGCCTAATATTAATGTGCATTGCAGGTACACGATTACAGATGAACACTAAGACTTGAGTGCATAAATAGGGGTATATTAAGATTCATTGACATGAGAACATGAGTCAACTTTAATGATCAACAGAAACAAACCTTGAAAGTTGCCTTGTTCAATTTCTCGATGGCCTTCAAAGCCAAGTCATTAGTTCTGAAAGTAACAAAAGCATATCCCCTACTATCCTTCTTGCTCAGCATTATTCTAACCTGCAGGAAAAAAGAGAATATGAATGCAGAAAAGACACATTGAAATGCTAACCCTAAGAGAGTAGACGGTACTCACTTGCACAACTTCACCAACTGGCTCACATAGTTTCTTGAGATCGTCAGAAGATGCATCGCTGGAGATGCCCCCAAAATATACTTCAGATCCATGAGGAGGAAGAGCAAGAAGTTCGGCATGCTTCTCTTTATCGCTCCCATCTTTGGCACCATCCTGCTGAGGAAGAGGAACAACTTCTGATTTACTGTCACTGTCATGACTAGCATCAATTTCATCAAGAACTTCTCTTTCTTCAGGGTCTTCCTCCTCCTCCTCTACCTCCTCCACTTCCTCTGAAATATCCTCCTCCTCCACCTCCACCTCCTCCTCTACCTCCTCCTCAATTTCTTCATACTCAATTTCTTCCTCTTCTACCTCTTCCTCTTCATTATCATCAAACTCCAAGCATTCTTTTGGTTCAGCTTCTTCTGTCCGTCTAGGCATCTTGAAGAGCTCAAAGTTCCAAGGCAACTTTGGAAAGAGCATAGGAGGCAAAAATATGGGGAGAGCAAATTGAGGACATGTGGATAGGACGAAAAACAACAGAAACAACTAGAACAATTGGTATGCAATGATATCAAATTGGATGTAGCCATAGGTGCCAAACTGGATGGCATGGAACTGCTTAAGGGACAAACGAAGAAATTGCGTATGCTCAGGATGATACAGGGAGGTTCTCAAGAACACGGTCCCGAACAAGCACAGAGAAGAAAACAAGAGTATACAAACGATGGTCAAGGCGATGCACTTGGAAGTGTAACCAACGACGGGCTGATGGCTTAATTGAAAGATGCCAACAATCCATGAAATGGATGGAAGGAAAAGAAAAAAAGACAGGGAAAAAAAAAGCACAATGAGAAGTAGACAACAATGTGTATATATATAATACTAGCATCTAGGGTAAATCAAACTCAAGTAAATATGGCATGGAGCTAGGTAAGAATCTGACTAGTTACAAGAATATATATTTTTTGAACGTAATTCTTCTACGGAGATTAATTTAGTTCTGCAAATGATTGGAGAAAAGCATGTGGGGGCACACTCGAGCGGGATATGCTACGATGCCCATAGCAAGTAAAGCGACTGGCCATACATACAGATTGGATAAAGCAATCGACGCAAAAGGACGCATCCTTTTCGCCCAGGTTCACGCCACTACGGCCTATGCCCAAGCCGGAGAAACACGACTACGGAAACCGAAGCAGAAAGCCCAAGCCTTTTACCAGTTGATGAATCGACGCAACAAGGGGATTTCACGAGGTATTCCTATCCACAGTTGTCGGCGACTTGGCACCTCTGCCGCAGCAAAGAACCGAAATCGCGACCGAATCGGAGGCCGGAACAAGCTAGCGCGACGGACTTGCGAGAGAAGACGCATGGCAAGAAAGTGGCCGCGAGGAACTGGAGCAATAGACAGATCTCGGCGAGTTTACCTTTGTCCTGTCGGGAATCTGGCAGGGGCTGGACAGGTGGGGGTGGAGCGGCCGGCGAAGGGGGAGAAGATCAGCTTAGCCCTAGCTAGAGGAGGCGAGGAAGAAGAAGAGCAGGGCGAGGTCGCGGCTCATTTAGAGAGCAACTTGCCGTCTAGCCCTCACTCTTTTCCGCCGTCACACTCTCATCCCTGAGATCTCCCGAGCCGTCCGATCCTGCGCTGACCCAGCCAGCACCGTTGATACGCCTGCCTCCGGAGAGCCACGGGCCTGCATCCTGCGGCCTGGCTACGTGGGCCAACGATTGGGTCCGGCTCACACGCTTGTCATGCCAGTTTCTGCCGGCCCGCTTCGAGGCCCATCCCAGGTGGTTTTCTTCCACCGGCCACCCTCCCTCCCCTGCGAGCGCCGCCGTCTCTCTCCATCCATCCACTCTCCCAGCCAAATCGAGCCGAGCCGAGCCGCCGCCTGAGCTGAGAGGCAGGAATGGGGTGGAAGGCCGCGGAGAAGCTCATCAGGCACTGGAAGATCCTCCGCGGCGACAACGTGCGCGTCTCCTCCACACCCCGCTCGCTCCTCTTCCCGCTCCCGTTGCTCTCGAGAGATCTCTGAAATCTCTTCTTCCTTTTTCTCTCTGATGAAATTGGCGCCAGGTGATGATCATAAGGGGCAAGGACAAGGGGGAGAGCGGGCTGATCAAGCGGGTCATCCGGTCGCAGAATCGCGTCATCGTCGAGGGCAAGAATCTGGTAATATAATCGCCTGCGCTCTTCCTTCCTCGGTTTCTCTTGTCAGCTGTTGTTTCGGATTCGGTGCTACTGTTTGGTTTCATGGGAGTATCGATTTGCGTATCTGTGACTATCTGTATGCAATGTGATACGTGCTCTGAGTGCTGCACTACAGGTGTTTGTCGAAATTCCCAGTCCACTGAAAGTGAAAGAGGAACTTGGCTCCGTTGATTCCGCGTGCTAATTCTTCAGGGATACTGCCCAGGCTAGTGTTGTAACTGCTATGCTGCGCCTGCACAGATGTTATTTGGTGATTACTGCGACAGAGGATTTTTTTTTTCCATTCGATTGTCATGAATGATGAGATAAAACGATAGTGCCCAGGAAGAAAATTCCCACTGGGATACCATATGTATGAATATAAATCTGTAAAGTAAATGAGAATCTAACACTTCCCACCGCATACCGTGCATCCACCATGACATCAGAATACCATAAGTACGGAATGAGCACATATTACTTGTAGGATACTTGCCTGCTTGAATCATCATATATATGGAGGTCGGCTTTTTGGTCAAATCTTGGAGAGCTCAAGCAATACAAGTGTCACTTAAGGTGTGTTTGAAAGGCTGGAGGTCAGGCCTAATCCATTAAAATGGTAGGGAAAGGGGACTAAAACAACCCTGGCAAGATCTATTGCAGCGTTGTGTGTGCCTATCTACGTTTGAGCAGTTAGCATAGATTTTCCCTTTTTGGGCATGTTTGCGTCTACCAAGTTGTTACTGTGCTATACATACTTGTCCCTCACTCTGTTATATGTTTACTTTTAGTTAATTGTCAAACTCACAATGAGATGCCTTAAAAAACTGATAATAAGACCATGCAATGTTTTGCTGGATTTGTACATGTCCTAAGCCCATAACAAACAAATGCTGAATGACTCAGTTAGATAAAAGCAGCTTTGATTTGAACATGGTGAGGAAGTGACTGTAGTGAATATTGAACAGGAACTGTGAACTGCACAATGCTTGTCTTTCTACATCTCTGTATATCTACTGTAAGATGTTGCATGTTTTCACCCGCAAAAAAAAAAAAAAAGATGTTGCATGTTTATGGGGGATACTGGGTAACAGGACAATTGCAACCAGCAAACTTTTACTGTTTATGTGTTTCTCTTGTAATGAAAAATCACTTAGTAATTTGTATGCTGACATATTTTCAGGTTAAGAAACATATTAAGCAAGGGGAAGGACAAACAGGTGGGATCTTCTCAATTGAAGCTCCACTTCATGTTTCAAATGTACAAGTAATTGATCCAGTCACCGGGTATGATACTTTTGGCCATCTTTTGATACCGTTATTCTCTAGAGATACAGTTTTTGTTTGTCTAGATACTAAAAATATATTTGTCAACATTTTGACTGCAGGAAACCATGCAAGACTACATACAAGTATTTGCCAGATGGGACTAAAGTAAGGGTCTCTAGAGGAATGTATGCGTCTGGTGCTGTCATACCTCGGCCAGAAATTTTGAAGGAGAGAAAAAAGCCGAGACCCACATCTCGTATGTTCCATAAACAAGATCCTTTTTGCTCATTATTAATTGCTTTTGAAGTGCATAATTATACTGTTCAGAGAAGAATTAACTGACTTGTTATCCCGCAATTGTTTGTGAACATCTGAATTTCTCATGATGCCTGGATTATAATTGAGCTAACACTAATCTGACCTCCATCTAAAATTAGGAGAGCAAGCCAATCTCAACTTAATACAACTTAATTTTTCATAATTTTGTCTCGTGTTGCTGGAATTTTCTTGTTCTGGAGCACTATGTTTTATGTTCCGGATCTGCGATAGTCATGCTACTATAGGCGTTTCTGCTAATGATGTTTGGCTTGTTTGCTGCATTCTACATATTAGAAAGACTTTCACAGGCATGATAAAATTAGTCAAACAATATTAAAGAGCGCAGAATAAATTCTGATGCTTCATGCTGTCCTTGACAACGGTTGGACTGAGGGCAATCTGTGTATGGTATGGATAAGAAAAAGAATAAGTAGGTTTAATGAATAACAAACGAAGCGCCATAGAAATTTCCTGTACTTCTGTGTAGGGGGTATCTACCCACTAGCTGGCCTGCAAATGTACTGCGTCGCTATATGAGCATCTGCTCTGCTCTATGAATACCACGTCTATTTTGTAATTGGACTAATTTTCTTTGACTGATGCAGATGGCCCAAAGGACACACCAATTGAGCATGTGCTGGAGAAGACCTATGATGCCAAAGCTGGAATTGGTATGCCTGATCTATGAGAGGAGACGTCCACTGCTGAGAGTGAAAGAGAGAGAGTTGGGCATATTTGTGGTCTATCCATCCTAGTTAAGATAGTAGGAACTCTGCGGTTATTATGTCAGGAGGCACTCAACATTTGTTCACGAATAAAACTAGCCAGCATCTCCTGTGTTTCCAGTAATCTGTCCCTGAAGACCCTGACTGAATGTTGTGCATCTTGTTTGTCGTTTGATTGTATGAATGAGGCCCCAAGAAAGTACGGACCAGGCTGCTGGTTCACCAACAACAGTTCTTAAGTTTTTACTGTAATTTCCTTGCATTCCAGCATGTGTTCTGAAGTTGACTGAATGTGCGAGAGCAAAAAAAAGTGAGAAAGTCTATCATTTGTGACGTATGTTTCAGTTGTTGCATTGTGCTGAAACAAATCCCAGCTACTCATCACAGGAGTGAGGAGTTCATATTTCATGGAAGGTAGAATGGCTATACACTGTCAATGATGAAATCATCCAGGTCCTATGAAATTATAGTCATTGAGAGTACACGGAATTAGACCTAAGATAAGGCCGTGAGCATCAGATTGCAAAGAAGCTCTGTTAATCATAACACAAACTCTTAAACTAACCATAAGTAAACATGGAAGGAATTCATTTAGTAGCACTCTGAACCCACTTGAAGAAAAAAAAAATCTACGCAGATATTTACAGCCGTGTTAAAACACAGTCTGTATTCATTTCCACAAGAATTTGGACACACATCCACAATCCTAGCTAGTATGGGTTATCATTGTGGTCGCCGATGTTGCTGAGCACATCAAATACTTCTTGTGCTAGAACTCCCGACGAAGAACAATAGTAGTAGTATTAAATAAATACGGCAAAACAGGGGAAGAACAAGGATGAACAGAAACCAGAGTTGTTCATATATATGTCGTGCCACCCAACCACCCACTCTCCAGCTTTTATACTACCACAAGCTAGAAGCCACGACAGCTTCAGTCTCAGACTGTTACAGTGAAGAGTATGTGTACCAACTAAAGGAAAAATCCTAGCTACTCATCACAGGACAGGAGTGAAGCCTTCTACTAGTGACCTCGCATGCTGATGCCTTCTTCTTCTTCATCGCAGGCAGCTCCTCTCGATCACGATCACCACAAGGTGCTCATGTCCTCCTCCTCATCGTCATCTTCTTCGATGGCCTTGCCTTCTACGTCTTCCGTCTCCTCTGCCGCTATTTCAAGCTCCTCATCCAAAAACCTCACGAAGTCGTCGTCGCCCTCCTCCTGCTCCTCCTCCTCCTCATCGCCATCTTTTTGGACGGCCTTGCCTTCTACGTCTTCTGTCTCCTCTGTCGCTATTTCAAGCTCGCTATCCAAGAACCTCGCGAACTCGTCCTCCTCATCGCCATCTTGTTGGATCATCTTGCCGTCTACATCTTGCGCCTTCTCTGGCAACACCTCGTCCGTGTCCTCGTTGCAGGCGTTTTGTTGGATCGTCCTCTTGTGGCCTCCATGATGGATCGTGCTCTGGCCCTCTGCCATTGATCCAGGATCGGCCTCCTTGCCCTTGGTGGCCTGGCGCTGAGGCAGCGGCGCCGGCAAGAAATTCGGCTGCAACCAGGACGGTCGCTTTGCCTGCTCCCACGATAGGATGGATTGTCTAGGTGGTCCCCCCCCCCCCCCCCCCCCCCCCCCCCCCCCCCCCCCCCCCCCCCCCCCCCCCCCCCCCCCCCCCCCCCCCCCCCCCCCCCCCCCCCCCCCCCCCCCCCCCCCCCCCCCCCCCCCCCCCCCCCCCCCCCCCCCCCCCCCCCCCCCCCCCCCCCCCCCCCCCCCCCCCCCCCCCCCCCCCCCCCCCCCCCCCCCCCCCCCCCCCCCCCCCCCCCCCCCCCCCCCCCCCCCCCCCCCCCCCCCCCCCCCCCCCCCCCCCCCCCCCCCCCCCCCCCCCCCCCCCCCCCCCCCCCCCCCCCCCCCCCCCCCCCCCCCCCCCCCCCCCCCCCCCCCCCCCCCCCCCCCCCCCCCCCCCCCCCCCCCCCCCCCCCCCCCCCCCCCCCCCCCCCCCCCCCCCCCCCCCCCCCCCCCCCCCCCCCCCCCCCCCCCCCCCCCCCCCCCCCCCCCCCCCCCCCCCCCCCCCCCCCCCCCCCCCCCCCCCCCCCCCCCCCCCCCCCCCCCCCCCCCCCCCCCCCCCCCCCCCCCCCCCCCCCCCCCCCCCCCCCCCCCCCCCCCCCCCCCCCCCCCCCCCCCCCCCCCCCCCCCCCCCCCCCCCCCCCCCCCCCCCCCCCCCCCCCCCCCCCCCCCCCCCCCCCCCCCCCCCCCCCCCCCCCCCCCCCCCCCCCCCCCCCCCCCCCCCCCCCCCCCCCCCCCCCCCCCCCCCCCCCCCCCCCCCCCCCCCCCCCCCCCCCCCCCCCCCCCCCCCCCCCCCCCCCCCCCCCCCCCCCCCCCCCCCCCCCCCCCCCCCCCCCCCCCCCCCCCCCCCCCCCCCCCCCCCCCCCCCCCCCCCCCCCCCCCCCCCCCCCCCCCCCCCCCCCCCCCCCCCCCCCCCCCCCCCCCCCCCCCCCCCCCCCCCCCCCCCCCCCCCCCCCCCCCCCCCCCCCCCCCCCCCCCCCCCCCCCCCCCCCCCCCCCCCCCCCCCCCCCCCCCCCCCCCCCCCCCCCCCCCCCCGCGATGAGCGATTTGGAGGAAGGTAGGTCAGCGCGGCCGTATGGGAAGGCGGGTGTTGACTAGTTATACTAGTATGGGACTCCGTGGTGTATATGAAAACGAACTACTAGGACGATTCACGATTCCGATTCCAGTCCGACACAAGTGCTGATTTGACCAAGCACAAGAACGTAACACTGTTTTTTCAATACGGATGTGCTAAAACCACTAGTGAAAATAATAACGCGTGCCGCTAATAGCACGTTATAAATCAGTGTATAATGTTTCGCTAATAGCACGCAATACCACGGTATAGTACGCTAATAGCGTATTTTAAGGACTACACTATTTTGTCATGGCATTGCTATTTCTTTCAATGGTTAAAACTCAGCTAGCTGAGTGAGCTTTAGTATCGTCTCATACTCTCATTCACATCCATTACCGTTCAATTAGTGTTGCTCTACCGGCTTGCAGCGTCCATCCTACCCACAGGCCGGTAGAGCGATGTTGCACGGCCAATTTATCTGTTTGTTGCGTTATGGGCCTACATGGCTAATAGAGGTACAGATTGATCTCCTGCCCGTGTGTGTCGGCTAGAGTGTATGTCATCCATGTGCGAGTTGCTGGTTTTAGAAGTTTTTTATTTTTTCTGTTTATTACTGATTTATTCCAGTTTCCTTCTCTTTTCTATTTTGTTTCGGATTTGCTGAAACCCAGATAGGTGAATTTTTATTTTTGTCTCATTCACTGCTTCCCATCCGATCTACTTGCGTCGCGATTCGCGCTTTTTGCAACCCAGGAGCCGTCGCGGCACTTTTTTGTTTTTCTCTACGGCCCATTTTTGTGTGTCGTTTTTCCTAGCCTTTTCTATGGCCATCTCAGCCTGTCGTTCTGTTGGAGGGTAGCCGCATCGACGGGGTATTCCATCTCCTTGGTGTTTGTCTCTCGGTGGCTGAGAGAGTGTGAAGAGAAAGGAGCGACCGAAAGAAGTCATGTTGCCGTTTATCATTTCGCGCCCCATTGTTTAATTTGATGAGCCATTTCTCTTTCTTCTTTGGTTTCTATCGGGCCAGAGTGTCGTTTTTTCTGCTATATCGCCTACACCTTTTTTAGAGAGAGAGAGAGAGCAAGGGTAGTTGGAGTTAGTCATGCGAGAAGAGAGTGGTGGCTACTCAGTCTTTTTTTCCTTTTCTTTTTTTTCTTTTTTTGTTCTTCTCATTTCTCATATTTCCTACATTATTTTTCTTATTTTCTCTTCTTCACAAATTAACAAATCATGTTGTTTCTACCCTTTTATATTTTTTTTTCCGGCCATAAAGTGTTCCGCCATAGAGTGTGGCACTTTTTTTTTATCCTATTTGCTAGAACTCCAAAAGAACTCAGCTAGCTGAGTTCTAACCATGTCTCATTCACGAGCACTACTGTTGGATCAAAAGCGCGTCGCTATTCATGTAGTTATCCCATGGAACGTCATCTAAGGCAGGTGGTGGACTGTTTTTTCCCTGGTTGTCTATTATCGTTGCTCACGGCCCGTCGCGACCTGTTTTTCGTTTTTGGGTCGTTTGTTATCGGCCCATCGCGGCATGTCAAAAGCTTCCTCTGTTGTTGTAGATAGAAATGGATACAAAGGGCAGCGGTGTTCGTTCGTATTTCTTTCCCTCTTTTTCTACGGTAGTAGCAAGCGAGATGAGAGCACATAAGAATGTGTGTGGATGGGAGATTGGGATCTACGCTTGAACAAATTTTATTTCTTAGATATTTTGTGGGTTTCTTTAGCCGGAATTTATATTTTTGTTTGTTTCCTTTTTTGTTTTTCGGGCAAAACAGTTTATTAAAAAAGAAACCCCGCGACTTCTTAAGTTTCTAAGGGGCTGTAACTATACTTTTGGAAATGCTTTTTTCTAATTGCAACTTCTGGAATTGCAATGTGACTACAACTGGATTGAGAGGGTGGTTGTTGGGCTAGACATACAATGGCAAGTGTTGTACCCGACTGTAATTGCACGGGCACAAAGCGACTCCAAGTGAGGTTCGGAGAGAGTTTTCAATTTAGTTGCATATACACCACTAGACATGAAATTGTAAGCGTTGTAACCTAACTCCAACTGCCCGACCAAAAAGCGACTGAAACTGGATTGGGGGTGGGGGTTGTCGGGCCAGTTGCATGTCCGCCACCAGACATCCAACTACAAGTGTTATAACCCGAATGCAACTGCACGATCCACAATACGAGTGAAACTAGGTCGGAAGGGGGTTGTGGGGCGAGTTGCATGTTCACAAGTAGACACACAATTACAAGCATTGTACTCTGACTGCAACTGCACGATCACGAAGCAACTACAACTAGGGTTGGGAAGGAAATGTCGGGGCTATTTGCATGTCCACAACTAGACATGCAACTGCAAGCGTTGTGACATGATTGCAATTGCATGGGGTAGAAAGCGACTGCAACTCGGTCGGAAGGCATTGTCATGGTTCGTTGCATGCCGACCACTAGACATGCAACCACAATTGTGATGTAGGGTGGAAACCCTAGGGCTGATCTTTCACGATTGGAGCGGATCCTACGAAGAACACGAGGGGAAAACACGAGGGGAAACATGAGAGAAATCACTCAACCCAACAATATTCGATTACACATGTGCTAGATCCTCGAAACACAAAGAGATACACGATCCACGATCAACAAAGGATGATACAAGTAGCAAGTTCTTCTCCGTGAGGAGGCCTTGAGGGGGTCTTCCCGTGAGGGGTCTTGAATCCACTTGGGGGATCTTCTCCGAAGAGGTCGTGAACTCCAATGAAGAAGGGTATCAAGTGGATGAGCAAAGCTCTATCTCTCAAATGAGCTAATCCTTTGCTGACCCTAGAAAGAGGGAGGAGGAGGAGGAGTATATATAGTCTAGGTGAGCGAAGGGGTACATGGGCCTCGGCCCTTTACTGTGCGCAGACAGGCGGAGCCGGATGTCCGGGCGTCGGGCCAGATGTCTGGACCGTCACGAGGGGCCGGATGTCCGGGCTGGCGGGACCGGTCTCGGTGCTCTCTGGATAGGCGATGTCCGGATTTTCGGGCTGGAGGCCGGATGTCCGCGGCTCAGGAAGAGCCGGATGTCCGGGCTGGCGGGGTCCAACTTCGATGACGTTCTGTGATGGGCGCCGGATTTCCGGGCGGGGGCCGGATGTCCGGGCTGCTGTCGGGCCGGATGTCCGGGGCCGGAGCCGGATGTCTGGGCCCTGTAGCTTCGGCTGGGCGGTGGCTGTGGTAGATGCTCCAGGGGCCGGATGTCCGGGGCTTGGGGCCGGATGTCCGGGTCCTGGAGACTTCTCCGGCTCCTTCCGTCGTTCCTCTTCATCCGTGAACTTGGGGACTTGTTCGTCTTCACGTGCATCTTCGGGAGGGCCTTCTTAGTACCTGATCATGCGCAACATTCCGGACTTAGGTAGTAGCCATGTCTCGAGTGGATCATATGGAATATCGCTAAGGAAGGAAGTCACCTCGCTCTCGAGAGCTCTAGCTCGTGTCATTGGTCCCTTTGGCACTTGGTGAGACGATGGTAGGTCCATGGGGATGACCAAAGGATGCTCTGCATCATCTCCCCCCCTTGGGAAAGATCTGACCTCGGATCGAAATCCTCATCACCATGGTAGGGCGAGAGATATTTGAATATCGCTCACGGAATACTTGTCACGTGGGATGTCCCCCCCCCCCCCCCCCCCCCCCCCCCCCCCCCCCCCCCCCCCCCCCCCCCCCCCCCCCCCCCCCCCCCCCCCCCCCCCCCCCCCCCCCCCCCCCCCCCCCCCCCCCCCCCCCCCCCCCCCCCCCCCCCCCCCCCCCCCCCCCCCCCCCCCCCCCCCCCCCCCCCCCCCCCCCCCCCCCCCCCCCCCCCCCCCCCCCCCCCCCCCCCCCCCCCCCCCCCCCCCCCCCCCCCCCCCCCCCCCCCCCCCCCCCCCCCCCCCCCCCCCCCCCCCCCCCCCCCCCCCCCCCCCCCCCCCCCCCCCCCCCCCCCCCCCCCCCCCCCCCCCCCCCCCCCCCCCCCCCCCCCCCCCCCCCCCCCCCCCCCCCCCCCCCCCCCCCCCCCCCCCCCCCCCCCCCCCCCCCCCCCCCCCCCCCCCCCCCCCCCCCCCCCCCCCCCCCCCCCCCCCCCCCCCCCCCCCCCCCCCCCCCCCCCCCCCCCCCCCCCCCCCCCCCCCCCCCCCCCCCCCCCCCCCCCCCCCCCCCCCCCCCCCCCCCCCCCCCCCCCCCCCCCCCCCCCCCCCCCCCCCCCCCCCCCCCCCCCCCCCCCCCCCCCCCCCCCCCCCCCCCCCCCCCCCCCCCCCCCCCCCCCCCCCCCCCCCCCCCCCCCCCCCCCCCCCCCCCCCCCCCCCCCCCCCCCCCCCCCCCCCCCCCCCCCCCCCCCCCCCCCCCCCCCCCCCCCCCCCCCCCCCCCCCCCCCCCCCCCCCCCCCCCCCCCCCCCCCCCCCAAAGTAACAAACGAAGAGAAGACTCGGGGATACATAGTTTGTTAGCTCTCATAAGATAATCATCTTTGATGTAATAGCGTTCCCAAGACGTATGCGTCAAACATTTGGCATAAGGAATAGCAAAAGTAGGATCATGCGCATATAAGTCTTTTATGTGCTCAAAGCCAATGACATTCAATTCAAGTTTGGTAAGAAGCATGCATTTGCGGGAAAGAGCATCTGCCACAACATTTTCCTTACCTTTGATGTATTTGATGACATAAGGAAATGATTCTATGAACTCACTCCACTTAGCATGACGCTTGTTCAACTTAGTTTGACCCTTAAGATATTTAAGCGTTTCATGGTCGATATGAATGACAAATTCATGAGGGCAAAGATAATGTTCCCACTCACGCAAAACTCACACTAAAGCATATAGCTCTTTGTCATAGATGGGATAATTGAGTTGCGCTCCGGAAAGTTTTTCACTAAAGTAAGAAATTGGGCGCTTCTCTTGCATTAACACACCTCCTATGCCATTACCGCTAGCATTACAATGGACTTCAAAAGTTTTGACAAAATTGGGCAAAGCAAGCACGGGAGCATGTGTAAGCAAATTCTTAAGATCATTAAATGTGGTATCTTGGGATGGTCCCCAAATAAATGGTGCATTCTTCTTACTCAAGGCATGCAAAGGGGATGCAATGGTGCTAAACTCCTTAATGAATCTACGATAGAAACTGGCTAAGACAAGGAAACTACGCACTTGCTGCAAGTTGGTTGGTTGTGGCCAAGTTATAATAGCATTGATCTTAGATTCATCTACATGAACACCCTTAGAAGATACTACAAAGCCCAAGAAAACAAGCTTATAAACACCAAAAAGGCATTTGTCCATATTAGCATAAAGGCGCTCTTTCCTAAGGGTTTGTAACACGGTTCTAAGATGGGTGACATGATCTTTGAGAGATTTGCTAAACACAAGAATATTGTCAAAATAGACCACAACAAATACGCCAATGTATGGGCGGAGAACAAAATGCATCACTAGCATAAAGGTGTTGGGTGCTTCGGATAAGCCCATAGGCATGACCAACCATTCATACAAGCCAAACTTGGTTTTGAAAGCGGTTTTCCATTTGTCACCCTCTTGGGTGTGAATTTGGTAATAGCCACTCTTAAGATCAATCTTAGAGAAAATGGTGGCTCCGCTAAGCTCATCTAGCATATCATCTAGGCGTGGAATGGGGTAACGATAATGAACGGTGATAGCATTGATAGGACGACAATTGGAACACATGCGATATGTACCATCTTTCTTCGGAACAAGGATTACCGAGACGGCACAAGGGCTCAAGCTCTCTCTGACATGGCCGTTGTCGATGAGTTGTTGTACTTGCCATTGGATCTCCTTGGTTTCCTTGGGGTTGACGCGGTAGGGAGCCTTGTTATGAAGAGGTGCTCCAGGGATGAGGTCGATGCGGTGTTCGATGCCTCGTAGTGGAGGTAGACCCGGAGGTAGCTTGTCGGGGAATACATCTTGGAATTCCTGCAATAGAGAAGATAACACTAAAGGTAGATTGTGAGAGGTGTTAGTTTTGGGTGCCTCGTCCTTGCACAAAAGGACATAGTGCATGACACTTGATGGGTTCTCACACACTTCTCTCATCTCACTTTTGGTGGCAAATAGCACTAAGTTTTTCTTGTCGCTCATCGTGGAGGCACTCAATTTGGGCTTGTGGCGCTCACTCTCTTTTTGGTGGTTCGCTCTCTCACTAGTCTCTCCATGATGGGTGGATCGCTTGTCGGCGATCACTTGACTAGGTGACATAGGTCGTAGCACGCACTCCTTTCCCTTCATCTTGAAGCTATAGTGATTTGTACGCCCGTTGTGGATGACGCCTCGGTCAAATTGCCATGGTCGTCCAAGAAGGAGGTGGCAAACGGACATCGGAACGACATCACATTCCAAAGTGTCTTCGTATGCTCCTATCTTGAAGGAAACTTGCACCATATGTTCCACTTGAATAGTGTCGAAGTCACTTAGACATTGGACCTTGTAGGGATGCGGGTGCTTCATTTTGACCAATTGGAGCTTGGTGATACGTCTTCAACGTATCTATAATTTTTTATTGTTCCATGCTATTATATTATCTGTTTTGGATGTTTATATGCATTAATATGCTATTTTATATTATTTTTGGGACAAACCTATTAACCTAGAGCTCAGTGCCAGTTTCTGTTTTTTCCTTGGTTTTTGAGCTTCGCAGAAAAGGTATACTAAACGGAGTCCAAACGGAATAAAACTTCACGATGATTTTTCCTGGACCAGAAGACACCCAGGGGACTTGGAGTGCAAGTCAGAAGAGCCACGAGGCGGCGGCAAGGGTGGAGGGCGCGCCCTGGGGGGGGGAGCCCCCTACCTTGTGGGCCCCTCGGTGACCCCCTGACCTAGCTCTTCCTCCTATAGATTCACATATATTCCAGAACCACCAGAAGCATCCACGAAAACACTTTTCCACCACCGCAACCTTTTGTTCCTGTGAGATCCCATCTTGGGGCCTTTTCCGGCATCCTGCCGGAGGGGGATTAGATCATGGAGGGCCTCTACATCAACCCTATTGCCCTTCCGATGAAGCGTGAGTAGTTTACCACAGACCTATGGTTCCATAGCTAGTAGCTAGATGGCTTCTTCTCTCTCTTTGATTCTCAATACCATGTTCTCCTCGATGTTCTTGGAGATCTATCCGATGTAATCTTCTTTTGCGGTGTGTTTGTCGAGACTCGATGAATTGTGGATTTATGATCAGCTTATCTATGAATATTATTTGAACCTTCTCTGAATTCTCATATGCATGATTTGATATATTTGTATTTCTCTTCGAATTATCGGTTTGGTTTGGCCAACTAGATTGGTTTTTCTTGCAATGGGAGAGGTGCTTAGCTTTGGGTTCAATCTTGCGTGATTTCACCCAGTGACAAAGTAGGGGTAGCGAGACACATATTGAATTGTTGCCATCGAGGATAAAAAGATGGGGTTTACATCATATTGCGTGAGTTTATTCCTCTACATCATGTCATCTTACTTAAGGCGTTACTCCGTTCTTTATGAACTTAATACACTAGATGCATGCTGGATAGCGGTCGATGTGTGGAGTAATAGTAGTAGATACAGGCAGGAGTCGGTGTACTTGACACAGACGTGATGCCTATATTTCATAATCATTGCCTTGGATATCGTCATAACTTTGCGCTTTTCTATCAATTGCTCGACAGTAATTTGTTCACCCACCATATTATTTGCCTTCAGGAGAGAAGCCTCTAGTGAGACCTATGGCCCCCGGGTCTATTTTCCATCATATTAGTTTCCGATCTACTATTTTACAATCTTATATTTTCAGATATATAAACCAAAAAAAACCAAAAATATTTTATCTTTTGTTTAGTTCTATCTATCTCTATCAGATCTCACCTTTGCAAGTGAGCGTGAAGGGATTGACAACCCCTTTATCGCGTTGGGTACAAGTGTTTGATTGTTTGTGAAGGTATTGGTGATTTGCACGTTCTTCTCCTACTGGATTGATACTTTGGTTCTTAACTGAGGGAAATACTTATCTCTACTGTGCTGTATCACCATTTCCTCTTCAAGGGAAAACCAATGCAAGCTAGAGAAGTAGCAGGAAGAATTTCTGGCGCCATTGCCGGGGAGATCTACGCCAAGTCAAGATTAGTCTCATGTCAACTTGCCAATTTTTGGTAATGTTGCCGAGGAGATCTACATCAAGCCTACCAAGTACCCATCATAAAACTCTCATCTCTTGCATTACATTATTTGCCATTTGCCTCTTGCTACTTCTTGAGCTTGCGTTGGTTTATCCCTTGAAGAGGAAAGGGTGATGCAGCAAAGTAGAGATAAGTATTTCCCTTAGTTTGAGAACCAAGGTATCAATCCAGTAGGAGACAACGCACAAATCACCAATACCTGCACAAACAATCAAACAACTTGCACCCAACGCGATAAAGGGGTTGCCAATCCCTTCACGATTACTTGCAAAAGTGAGATCTAATAGAGATAGATGAAACTAAACAAAAGGTAAAGTAAATATTTTTGGTATTTTTGCTTTATAGATCGGAAAGTAAAAGTTTGCAAAATAGTAGATCAGAAACTTATATGATGGAAAATAGTAGATCAGAAACTTATATGATGGAAAATAGAGCCGAGGGCCATAGGTTTCACTAGAGGCTTCTCTCAAGATAGCAAATAATACGGTGGGTGAACAAATTACTGTCGAGCAATTGATAGAAAAGCGCAAAGTTATGATGATATCTAAGGCAATGATTATGAAATATAGGCATCACATCTGTGTCAAGTAGACCGAAATGATTCTGGATCTACTACTATTACTCCACACATCGACCGACTCCTGCCTGCATCTAGAGTATTAAGTTCATGAAGAACAGATTAACGCATTAAGTAAGATGACATGATGTAGAGGAATAAACTCAAGCAATATGATGTAAACCCCATCTTTTTATCCTCGATGGCAACAATACAATACGTGCCTTGCTTCCCCTACTGTCACTGGGAAAGGACACCGCAAGATTGAACCCAAAGCTAAGCACTTCTCCCATTGCAAGAAAAACCAATCTAATTGGCCAAACCAAACCGATAGTTCGAAGAGAATTACAAAGATACCAAATCATGCATAAAAGAATTCAGAGAAGATTCAAATAATATTCATAGATAAGCTGATCATAAATCCACAATTCATCGAATCTCGACAAACGCACCGCAAAAGAAGATTACATCGGATAGATCTCCAAGAACATAGAGGAGAACATTGTTTTGAGAATCAAAGAGAGAGAAGAAGCCATCTAGCTACTAGCTATGGACCCGTAGGTCTGAGGTAAACTACTCACGCTTCATTGGAAGGGCAATAGAGTTGATGTAGAAGCCCTCCGTGACCGAATCCCCCTCCGGCAGGGTGCTGGAAAAGGCCCCAAGATGGGATCTCATGGGAACAGAAGGTTGCGGCGGTGGAAAAGTGTTTTCGTGGATACTTCTGGTGGTTTGGGAATATATGTGAATATATAGGCGAAAGAATTAGGTCAGGGGAGTCACGAGGGGCCCACAAGGTAGGGGGCGCGCCCTCCACCCTTATGGCCACCTCGTGGCTCTTCTGACTTGCACTCCAAGTCTCCTGGGTGTCTTCTGGTCCAAGAAAAATCATCGCGAAGGTTTTATTCCGTTTGGACTCCGTTTGGTATTCCTTTTCTACGAAACTCAAAAACAAGGAAAAAACAGAAACTGGCACTGGGCTCTAGGTTAATAGGTTAGTCCCAAAAATAATATAAAATAGCATATTAATGTACATAAAACATTCAAAACAGATAATATAATAGCATGGAACAATAAAAAATTATAGATACGTTGGGGACGTATCAAGCATCCCCAAGCTTAATTCCTGCTCGTCCTTGAGTAGGTAAATGATAAAAACATAATTTTTGATGTGGAATGCTACCTAACATATTTATCCATGTAATTTTTCTTTATTGTGGCATGAATGTTCAGATCCATAAGATTCAAAACAAAAGTTTAATATTGACATAAAAAACAATAATACTTCAAGCATACTAACAAGGCAATTATATCTTCTCAAAATAACATGGCCAAAGAAAGATTATCCCTACAAAATCATATAGTCTGGCTATGCTCCATATTCATCACACAAAACATTCAAAGCATGCACAACCCCGATGACAAGCCAAGCAATTGTTTCACACTTTTGATGTTCTCAAACTTTTTCAACTTTCACGCAATACATGAGCATGAGCCATGGACATAGCACTATAGGTGGAATAGAATATGGTGGTTGTGGAGAAGACAAAAAGAAGGAGATAGTCTCACATCAACTAGGCGTATCTACGGGCTATGGAGATGCCCATCAATAGATATCAATGTGAGTGAGTAGGGATTGCCATGCAACGGATGCACTAGAGCTATAAGTTTATGAAAGCTCAAAAAGAACTAAGTGGGTGTGCATCCAACTCGCTTGCTCACGAAGACCTAGGGCAATTTGAGGAAGCCCATCATTGGAATATACAAGCCAAGTTCTATAATGAAAAATTCCCACTAGTATATGAAAGTGACAACATAGGAGACTCTCTATCATGAAGATCATGGTGCTACTTTGAAGCACAAGTGTGGTAAAAGGATAGTAACATTGCCCCTTCTCTCTTTTCTCTCATTTTATTTTGGGCCTTCTCTCATTTTTTTGGCCTCTTTTTTTTCGTCCGGAGTCTCATCCCGACTTGTGGGGGAATCATAGTCTCCATCATCCTTTCCTCACATGGGACAATGCTCTAATAATGAAGATCATCACACTTTTATTTACTTACAGCTCAAGAATTACAACTCGATACTTAGAACAAAATATGGCTCTATATGAATGCCTCCGGCGGTGTACCGGGATGTGCAATGAATCAAGAGTGACATGTATGAAAGAATTATGAATGGTGGCTTTGCCACAAATATGATGTCAACTACATGATCATGCAAAGCAATATGACAATGATGGAACGTGTCATAATAAACGGAACGGTGGAAAGTTGCATGGCAATATATCTCGTAATGGCTATGGAAATGCCACAATAGGTAGGTATGGTGGCTGTTTTGAGGAAGGTATATGGTGGGTTTATGGTACCGGTGAAAGTTGCGCGGTACTAGAGAGGCTAGCAATGGTGGAAGGGTGAGAGTGCGTATAATCCATGGACTCAACATTAGTCATAAAGAACTCACATACTTATTGCAAAAAACTATTGGTTATCGAAACGAAGTACTACGTGCATGCTCCTAGGGGGATAGATTGGTAGGAAAAGACCATCGCTCGTCCCCGACCGCCACTCATAAGGAAGACAATCAAAAAATAAATCATGCTCCGACTTCATCACATAACGGTTCACCATACGTGCATGCTACAAGAATCACAAACTTTAACACAAGAATTTCTACAATCCACAATTACTCACTAGCATGACTCTAATATCACCATCTTTATATCTCAAAACAATCATAAGGAATCAAACTTCTCATAGTATTCAATGCACTTTATATGAAAGTTTTTATTATACCCCCTTGGATGTCTAACATATTAGGACTAAATTTATAACCAAAGCAAATTATCATGCTGTTTAGAGACTCTCAAAATAATATAAGTGAAGCCTGGGAGTTCATCAATTTCTATAAAATAAAACCACCGCCGTGCTCTAAAAAGATATAAGTGAAGCACTAGAGCAAAATTGCCTAGCTCAAAAGATATAAGTGAAGCACATAGAGTATTCTAATAAATCACGATTCATGCGTGTCCCTCTCGAAAGGTGTGTACATCAAGGATGATTGTGGCAAACTAAAAAAAGCAAAGACTCATATCATACAAGATGCTCCAAGCAAAACCCATATCATGTGGTGAATAAAAATATAGCCTCAAGTAAAGTTACGGCCGATAGACGAAGACGAAAGAGGGGATGCCTTCCAGGGCATCCCCAAGCTTAGGCTCTTGGTTGTCCTTGGATATTACCTTGGGGTGCCTTGGGAATCCCCAAGCTTAGGCTCTTTCCACTCCTTATTCCATAGTCCATCAAATCCTTACCCAAAACTTGAAAACTTCACAACACAAAACTCAACAGAAAATCTCATAAGCTTCGTTAGTATAAGAAAATAAATCACCACTTTTGGTACTGTTGTGAACTCATTCTTTATTTATATTGGTCTAATATCTACTATATTCCAACTTTTCCATGGTTCATACCCCCCCCCCCCCCCCCCCGATACTACCCATAGATTCATCAAAATAAGCAAACAACACATAGAAAACAGAATCTGTCAAAAACAGAACAGTCTGTAGTAATCTGTAGCTCTCGAATACTTCTGTAACTCCAAGAATTCTAAAAAATGGTAAAACCTAACCAATTTGTTTATTAATCTTCTGCAAAAAGAATCAATATTTTATAACGCTTCTGTTAAAAATGAGAATTGTTTTCCTGAGCGCAAAAGTGTCTGTTTTTCAGCAAGATCAAATCAACTATCACCGTAAGCCATCCCAAAGGTCTTACTTGGCACAAACACTAATTAAAACACAAAACCACATCTAATTAGAGGCTAGATGAATTATTTATTGCAAAATAGAAGCAAAAAGCAAAAAAAAAAATGGGTTGCCTCCCAACAAGCGCTATTGTTTAACGCCCTTAGCTAGGCATAAAAACACGAATAGATCTAGGTATTGTCATCTTTGGTATGTAATTCTTCAATTACACACTTATAATACTTAGGAGATTCTTTGGTTTTATCAATGATCAAACTCCTAGGCAAGAAATCAAGAAATTCATTCGTGGCAATCGGTTCCTTAATAATATCAAAAAGTTGGGGTGAACACTTATTGTTTTGAGATCTTCATTTTCTTTACTAGAAGATTCACCCTTATTCTTAGGAACGTAAGTATACTTGGCAATCTTAGTAGGAGGAAGATTTTGAGTAGTTTTAATGGAGGAAAAGGTGGAACCCAAAATGGTAATAATATCTTCTAGTTTGCCAATTCTAGTAGAATCTTGATCTATCTTTTCATTAACTATGGGTTCCTTTTCTCTAAGATTCCTTAAAGTAACTCCTACCTTATATCCATATTGAGTAATCTGATTATGAATCTTTTTATCCAAATTTTCAATCAACTCTACAGTAGCAATTTTATTCTCAATAATAACAAGCCTTTGCATCACAGTTTCCAAGGTTAAAACAGTTCCATTGATCAAAAGAGGTGTTGGGCCTAGCAAATCTATCATAGAGTTGTAAGAATCAAAAGTATGGCTCCCCAAGAAATTCCCCCCAGTGATGGTATCTAGAACATCTATTCCAAGGAGTAATGCCCACATGAAAATTGTGAAGAAGAACGGCAGTAGATTGCTTTCGAGTAGATATATTTTGAGCATTGCAATTTCTATACCAAGCATCTTTTAAATTTTCTCCCTCCCTTTGTTTAAAATTGAGGACTTCATTATCGGGAGTGCTCACAATAATGGGAGGACTAGCCATGAGAGCGAAGAAGACGAACGGAAGAGGGGCGAAGAAAAGGCAAATCTTTTTGAAAATCATTTTAGAAGTGGGGGAGAGGAAAACGAGAGGCGAATGGCGAATAATGTAATGCAAGAGATGAGAGTTTATGATGGGTACTTGGTATGTCTTGACTTGGCATAGATCTCCTCGGCAACGGCGCCAGAAATTCTTCCTGCTACTTCTTCAGCTTGCGTTGGTTTTTCCCTTGAAGAGGAAAGGATGATGCAGCAAAGTAGAGATAAGTATTTCTCTCACTTGGAGAACCAAGGTATCAATCCAGTAGGAGACAACGCACAAATCACCTAATAACTGCACAAACAATCAAACAACTTGCACCCAACGCGATAAAGGGGTTGTCAATCCCTTCATAGTTACTTGCAAAAGTGAGATCTGATAGATATAGATGAAACTAAATAAAAGGTAAAGTAAATATTTTTGGTATTTTTGGTTTATAGATCGGAAAGTAAAAGATTGCAAAATAGTAGATCGGAAACTAATATGATGGAAAATAGTAGATCGGAAACTTATATGATGGAAAATAGTAGATCGAAAACTTATATGATGGAAAATAGACCCCGGGGCCATAGGTTTCACTAGAGGCTTCTCTCAAGATAGCAAATAATTTGATAGGTGAACAAATTACTGTCGAGCAATTGATTGAAAAGTGCAAAGTTATGATGATATCTAAAGCAGTGATCATGAATATAGGCATCACGTTCGTGTCAAGTAGACCAAAACGATTCTGCATCTACTACTATTACTGTAGCGATCCGACCTCAGACGGTCAAATCTCTGTGTTCAGTGTCATCCCTGGCCCCCCCCCCCCCCCCCCCCCCCCCCCCCCCCCCCCCCCCCCCCCCCCCCCCCCCCCCCCCCCCCCCCCCCCCCCCCCCCCCCCCCCCCCCCCCCCCCCCCCCCCCCCCCCCCCCCCCCCCCCCCCCCCCCCCCCCCCCCCCCCCCCCCCCCCGGAAGATAAAGTGAGTCCATCAACTCCAACGGCATAGCTGAGTGCATGACAAATGACCTAGCGCACCTTACTCTTCGTCTGAAAAGTCTGCAACATGATATGTTGCAGCCCAAAACGGGTCAACACATGGAATATACTGGCAATATAACACAGTAGAGCAATGAACAGAGTAAATGCTATCACTACATGCATATATGGCTGGTGGAGGCTCTATGGTTATAATGTTTTGCGAAAAGCCAATTTTTTCCTACAACAAAGGAATAGATTTTAATTTAACTATCATGGTGGTTGAAACATTGAGAAGGTTCCTCCAACTCAATCCCAATTAAGCAGTATTAATAACCCGACAAATTAATTTAGAGTGATGAGATCAACATGATAATCCAAGAACCAGATACTCAAGATGTACATAACCGGGGACACGGCTAACCATGATTAGTTTATACACTCTGCAGAGGTTTGCGCACTTTTCCCCACAAGACTCAATCTCCTCCGTTGGATTTCTCGCACTACATGGTGTTTGAGAAACGGATGACCAAGACACAGTCTTTCCGAAGTATTAACTCTTTACTCTGGGTAGACAGTTACACCTACTTTCCCCTACATCTGCTAGCCTACCACTGAAAGAGGTCACGCAACATACTCAACTATGCCAGAGCCCATAATGTCTTGTGGCTGCACATGGAAGTTTCTAGCATGAATAATCTTATGATCCCTTTGAGCCTGGGTGGCGGACCGTAGGATGATCACACGGGTACTCCGGGATATCCTAGGACAACACTGGATTCTCCAGGTGCCCAAACCAACAATCCACCCAGATGTGTATTAAAGTAACCATTAATTAACAATCTCACATCTGTCATGGATTCACTCACCCAAACCACGTCTACGAGCATAGCATAGCAATATAAGCATAACGTAGAAGTAACTCCCAAGGGTTTGATAATAAAACAGGTAATAGGTTCTACCTCATCAACTACTTCCCAATACCCACATTTTAAACACATCCTAATCATGTAGTGTTTGAGGATTGTAACTAATGCATAAAAACTGGGTATGAAAAGAGTATGATCAATGTGTTACTTGCCTTGCTGATGATCCGCAAAACCTAAAGACTCGTAGTAGCACGCTTCGCACTCCGGGAATTCTATCGTAAACAAACAATAGCATACATAAGCAATCAAGCAAAGATGCACGGGTAAAACTCAAATAAGAAGATCTAACCAGAAAGTTCAACTGAAGAACTCCGGTTTGCAAAAAGAATCAAATCAAACGGAGCAACGAAACTCAAACTACGAAAGAAACAAGATCCGTTTACTAATCTGGACTAAAGTCAAATTTTATAGTACCAAAATCTTGTTCAAGTTGGTTAAACAGAAAGAGGGCTTCGAGACGAAGATCTAGGCACTTGTTTCACCTGATTTGGATAAACGAGCGAAAAGATAAACTAAAACAAAGATCAGGGCAGAAATCGCGATCGAAAATAATCGCGGAAAAACCCTGGAAAATAAAACGAGATGAACAGGCTAACGAATGAACGTTCACTGTCTGCGGCTAACTAATGAACAGCGTTCGTTAAAACGAACGTACGGACGAACGTCCGCTATTTAACTAAACCAAAAAAAACCGAACCGAAACTAAAAAAACTAGATCTAGGGTTTCGAAAAAAACCGACCATTTTCCCGAGAAAACCGAGTCAGCGGCGGCGGCTACCTCGGCAATGGCGGGATCGGTGGCGGCGGGCGGCGGCTCCGGCGGCGGCGGGGAACGCGGCGGCGGGGCGACGGGCGGCGGCTCCGCGGGGCGGCGGCGTCGCGGCGGCGGCGGGGAACGGCGTCGGCGGCTTCCCGCGGCGGCGGCACTAGGGTTTGTGGGGCGGGGCGGCTGGGCTGGCGGGGCGAGGCCTCGGCCTTTAAAGGGCCGGCCGGGGCGAGGTGTCCGGGACGGACACGGCCCGTTAGGTCGGTTCACTTTTTTTTAATAATCCTGACGCGGAAAAACTAATAAAAGAAATACTAAACGGAGTCCAAAAATCCTGAAATAAATTTTCGCGGTCCTCTAATAATATTGCGGACAAAGTGAACATTTAATTGGGCCTCTAATGCAATTTTGAAAAACACATATTTTTCCTAATTAAAATAAAATAGCAATCAAAGTCCAAATAAAATACTTATTTGATTTTAATATTTTCCTCCAATATTTGTTTATTTGGAGATTCATTTTATCCCCTCTCTTTTATTTTTCATATTAGAAATATTTGAAGAGAAAAATAATTAAAACCAAATGATCCTCTTTTCAAAATTTTAGAAAAACTCAAATATGAAAATAACGAAATTCCCAACTCTCTCCGTGGGTCCTTGAGTTGCTTAGAATTTCTAGGATCAACCAAAATGCAATAAAATATGATATGCAATGATGACCTATGTATAACATTCCAAATTGAAAATTTGGGATGTTACAATTACTCCACACATCGACCGACACCTGCCTGCATCTCGAGTATTAAGTTCATGAAGAACGGAATAACACATTAAGTAAGATGACATGATGTAGAGGAATAAACTCAAGCAATATGATGTAAACCCCATCTTTTTATCCTCGATGGAAACAATACAATACGTGCCTTGCGGCCCCTACTGTCACTGGGAAAGGACACCACGAGATTGAACCCAAAGCTAAGCACTTCTCCCATTGCAAGAAAAAGCAATCTAGTTGGCGAAACCGAACCGATAATTCAAAGAGAATTACAAAGATATCAAATCATGCATAAAAGAATTCAGAGAAGATTCAAATAATATTCATAGATAAGCTGATCATAAATCTACAATTCATCGGATCATCTCAACAAACATACCGCAAAAGAAGATTGCATTGGATAGATCTCCAAGAACATCGAGGATAACATGGTATTGAGAATCAAATAGACAGAATAAGGCATCTAGCTACTAGCTATGGACCCGTAGGTCTGTGGTAAACTACTCACGCTTCATCGGAAGGGCAATAGAGTTGATGTAGAAGCCCTCCGTTATCGAATCCTCCTCCGGCAGGGTGACGGAAAAGGTCCTTATATGGGATCTCACGGGTACAGAAGGTTGTTGCGGTGGAAAAGTGTTTCCGTGGATACTTCTAGTGGTTTGGGAATATATGTGAATATATAGGCGAAGGAATTAGGTCAGGGGAGGCACGGGGGGCCCACAAGACAGGGTGGGCACCCTACCCCCCTGGGCGCCCTCCACCCTTGTGTCCGCCTCGTGGCTCCTCCGACTTGATCTCCAAGTCTCCTGGGTGTCTTCTGGTCCAAGAAAAATCATCGCGAAGGTCTCATTCCATTTGGCTCCGTTTGGTATTCCTTTTCTGCGAAACTCTAAAACAAGGAAAAAACAGAAACTGGCATTGGGCTCTAGGTTAATAGGTTAGTCCCAAAAATAATATAAAATAGCATATTCATGCATATAAAACATCCAAAACAGATAATATAATAGCATGGAACAATAAAAAATTATAGATACGTTGGAGACGTATCAGCTACGGGAATCACAAACTTTAACACAAGTATTTCTACAATCCACAATTACTCACTAGCATGACTCTAATATCACCATCTTTATATCTCAAAACAATCATAAGGAATCAAACTTCTCATAGTATTCAATGCACTTTATATGAAAGTTTTTATTATATCCCTCTTGGATGTCTATCATATTAGGACTAAATTTATAACCAAAGCAAATTACCATGTTGTTTAGAGACTCTCAAAATAATATAAGTCAAGCATGAGAGTTCAATAATTTCTATAAAATAAAGCCACCGCCGTGCTCTAAAAAGATATAAGTGAAGCACTAGAGCAAAATTGCCTAGCTCAAAAGATATAAGTGAAGCACATAGAGTATTCTAATAAATCACGATTCATGCGTGTCCCTCTCAAAAGGTGTGTACAACAAGGATGATTGTGGAAAACTAAAAATCGAAGACTCATATCATACAAGACGCTCCAAGAAAAACGTATATCATGTGGTGAATAAAAATATAGCCTCAAGTAAAGTTACCGATAGACGAAGGCGAAAGAGGGGATGCCTTCCGGGGCATCCCCAAGCTTAGGCTCTTGGTTGTACTTGAATATTACCTTGGGGTGCCCTGGGCATCCCCAAGCTTAGGCTCTTGCCACTCCTTATTCCATAGTACATCAAATCCTTACCCAAAACTTGAAAACTTCACAACACAAAACTCAACAGAAAATCTCATAAGCTCCGTTAGTATAAGAAAATAAATCACCACTTTTGGTACTGTTGTGAACTCATTATTTATTTATATTGATCTACTATCTACTGTATTCCAACTTTTCCATGGTTCATACCCCCCGATACTACCCATCGATTCATCAAAATAAGCAAACAACACATAGAAAACAGAATCTGTCAAAAACAGAACAGTCTGTAGTAATCTGGAACTCTCCAATATTTATGTAACTCCAAAAATTCTGAAAAATTAGGACAACCTGGGAAATTTGTTTATTTATCTTTACAAAATGAATCAGTATTTTATCACGCTTCTGTTAAAAATGAGAATTGTTCTCCTGAGCGCAAAAGTTTTTGTTTTTCAGCAAGATCAAATCAACTATCACCGTAAGCCATCCCAAAGGTCTTACTTGGCACAAACACTAATTAAAACACAAAACCACATCTAACCAGAGGCTAGATGAATTATTCAAAGCAAAATAGGAACACAAAGCAAAAACAAATATAAAATTGGGTTGCCTCCCAACAAGCGCTATTGTTTAACGCCCTTAGCTAGGCATAAAAACACAAATAGATCTATGTATTTGTCATCTTTGGTATGCAATCCATAAGTAGCTCTCATAATAGATTCATAAGGCAATTTAGTTTTCTTCCTTGGAAAGTGTTCCATGCCCTTCCTTAACAGAAATTGAAATCTAATGTTTCCTTCTTTCATATCATTAATTGCGCCAATCATTCTAAGGAAAAGGTTTATCAAGAATAATAGGACATGTAGGATTGCAATCTATATCAAGAACAATGAAATCTTCGGGCACATAATTCCTATTTGCGACAATAAGAACATTATTAATCCTTCCCATAGGTTTCTTAATAGTGTAATCCGCGAGATGCAAATTTAAAGAACAATCATCAAATTCACGGAAATCTAACACATCACATAAAGTTTTTGGAATCATGGAAACGCTAGCACCCAAATCACACAAAGCATGGCACTCATAATCTTTAATCTTAATCTTAGTAGTAGGTTCCCACTCATCATAAAGTTTTCTAGGGATAGAAACTTCCAATTCAAGCTTTTCTTCAAAAGATTGCATCATAGCATCAACGATATGTTTAGTAAAAGCTTTGTTATTTTCAATCACTTTAAGATCTTCATCATTATTTTCACGGAAACTAGAAGAACACGTTTTTACAAACCAATCTCGCTTAGCACGCATCTTAGCGGTTCTTCCTTTGCACTCATCAATGGAAATTCTCATAGCTTTGAGAGACTAATTAATATAATGCTTGGGTGGAATAGATCCAAGTTTCAAAGAATCGACATCAAGAGAAATTCTATCCACGTTGCTAGCCAAATCATCAATCTTAAGCAATTTTTCTTCAACCAAAGCATTGAAATTCTTTTGCGAACTCATAAATTCTTTAAAGCTATTCTCAAAATCAGAGGGCATCTTATTATAATTTCCATAAGAATTGTTGTAGGAATTACCATAATTATTAGAGGAATTACTAGGAAACGGCCTAGGATTAAAATTACCTGTATACGCGTTATTACCAAAATTGTTCCTACCAACAAAATTCACATCCATAGATTCATTATTATTTTCAATCAAAGTAGACAAAGGCATATCATTAGGATCAATAGAATCACTCTTGCTAGCAAATAATTTCATAAGCTCATCCATCTTTCCACTCAAAACATTAATCTCTTCGATCGCATGCACTTTTTTACTAGTGGAAGATCTTTCGGTATGCCATTGAGAATAATTATCCATAATATTATCTAGGAGTTTAGTAGCTTCTCCTAAAGTAATTTCCATAAAATTACCTCCCGTGACCGAATCTAAAAGATTTCTAGAAGCAAAATTCAATCCGGCATAATTTTTTTGTATAATCATCCACAAATTCAAACCATGAGTAGGGCAATTTCGTATCATCAATTTCATCCTCTCCCAAGATTGTGCAACATGTTCACGATCAAGTTGCTTAAAATTCATAATATCGTTCCTAAGGGAGATGATCTTAGCGGGAGGAAAATACTTAGAAATAAAAGCATCTTTACACTTATTCCATGAATCAATACTATTTTTAGGCAAATATGAAAACCAAGTTTTAGCACGCTCTCGAAGTGAGAACGGAAATAGCTTCAATTTAACAATATCATTATCCACATCTTTTTTCTTTTGGATATCACACAACTCAACGAAATTATTAAGATGGGATGCGACATCTTCACTAGGAAGGCCGGAAAATTGATCTTTCATAACAAGATTCAGCAGAGCGGCATTAATTTCATAAGATTCCACACTAGTGGCAGGAGCAATCGGAGTACTAATAAAATTATTGTTATTAGTATTGGAAAAGTCACACAATTTGGTATTCTCTTGAGCCATTGTGACAAAGCAAGCAATCCAACACACGAGCACACAAAAAGCAAACGAAGAAGATGAATGGAAGATGGGCGAAGAAAAGGCAAATCTTTTCGAAAATCGTTGTAGAAGTGGGGGAGAGGAAAACGAGAGGCAAATGGAGAATAATGTAATGCAATAGATGAGAGTTTATGATGGGTACTTGGTATGTCTTGACTTCACATAGATCTCCCCGGCAACGACCCAGAAATTCTTCCTGCTACTTCTTGAGCTTGCGTTGGTTTTTCCCTTGAAGAGGAAAGGGTGATGCGGCAAAGTAGAGATAAGTATTTCCCTTAGTTTGAGAACCAAGGTATCAATACAGTAGGAGACAATGCACAAATCACCAATACCTGCACAAACAATCAAACAATTTGCACCCAACGCGATAAAGGTTACTTGCAAAAGTGAGATCTAATAGAGATAGATGAAACTAAACAAAAGGTAAAGTAAATATTTTTGGTATTTTTGGTTTATAGATCGAAAAGTAAAAGATTGCAAAATAGTAGATCGGAAACTTATATGATGGAAAATAGTAGATCAGAAACTTATATGATGGAAAATAGAGCCATGGGCCATAGGTTTCACTAGAGGCTTCTCTCAAGATAGCAAATAATACGGTGGATGAACAAATTACTGTCGAGCAATTGATAGAAAATCGCAAAGTTATGACGATATCTAAGGCAATGATTATGAAATATAGGCATCACGTCCGTGTCAAGTAGACCAAAACGATTCTTCATCTACTACTATTACTCCACACATCGACCGACTCCTGCCTGCATCTAGAGTATTAAGTTCATGAAGAACAGAGTAACACATTAAGTAAGATGACATGATATAGAGGAATAAACTCAAGCAATATGATGTAAACCCCATCTTTTTATCCTCGATGGCAACAATACAATACGTGCCTTGCTGCCCCTACTATCACTGGGAAAGGACACCGCAAGATTGAACCCAAAGCTAAGCACTTCTCCCATTGCAAGAAAAACAAATCTAGTTGGCCAAACCAAACTGATAGTTCGAAGAGAATTACAAAGATACCAAATCATGCATAGAAGAATTCAGAGAAGATTCAAATTATATTCATAGATAAGCTGATCATAAATCCACAATTCATCGGATCTCGACAAACGCACCACAAAAGAAGATTACTTCGGATAGATCTCCGTGAACATGGTATTGAGAATCAAAGAGAGAGAAGAAGCCATCTAGCTACTAGCTATGGACCCGTAGGTCTGAGGTAAACTACTCACGCTTCATCGGGAGGGCAATATAGTTGATGTAGAAGCCCTCCGTGATCGAATCCCCCTCCTGCAGGGTGCCGAAAAAGGCCCCAAGATGGGATCCCACGAGAACAGAAGGTTGTGGCGGTGGAAAAGTGTTTTCGTGGATACTTCTGGTGGTTTGGGAATATATGTGAATATATAGGCAAAAGAATTAGGTTAGGGGAGTCACGAGGGGCCCAAAAGGCAGGGAGCGCGCCCTCCACCCTTGTGGCCGCCTCGTGGCTCTTCTGACTTGCACTCCAAGTCTCCTGGGTGTCTTCTGGTCCAAGAAAAATCATCATGAAGGTTTTATTCCGTTTGGACTCCGTTTGGTATTCCTTTTCTGTGAAACTCAAAAACAAGGAAAAAATAGAAACTGGCACTGGGCTCTAGGTTAATAGGTTAGTCCCAAAAATAATATAAAATAGCATATTAATGCATATAAAACATCCAAAACAGATAATATAATAGCATGGAACAATCAAAAAATTATAGATACGTTGAAGACGTATCACCTCTCGTTTTCCTCTCCCCCACTTCTAAAAATGATTTTTGAAAAGATTTGCCTTTTTAGTCGCCCTTCTTCCGTTCGTCTTTTCGTTTGCTTTTTGTTTACTCGTGTGTTAGATTGCTTGCTTTGTCACGATGACTAAGAGAATACCAAATTGTGTGACTTTTCCAATACTAATAATAATGATTTTATTAGTACTCCGATTGCTCCCGCCAGAATCTTATGAAATTAATGCCACTTTGCTGAATCTTGTTATGAAAGATCAATTTTTCGGCCTTCCTAGTGAAGATGCCGCATCCCATCTAAATAATTTCGTTGAGTTGTGTGATTGCAAAAGAAGAAAGATGTGGATAATGATATTGTTAAATTGAAGCTATTTCCGTTCTCACTACGAGATCGTGCTAAAACTTGGTTTTCATCTTTGCCTAAAAATAGTATTGATTCATGGAATAAGTGTAAAGATGCTTTTATTTCCAAGTATTTTCCTCCCTCTAAGATCATCTCCCTCAGGAATGATATTATGAATTTTAAGCAACTTGATCATGAACATGTTGCACAATCTTGGGAGAGGATGAAATTGATGATACAAAATTGCCCTACTCATGCATGGTTTAAATTTGTGGATAATCATACAAATTTTTTATGCCGGATTGAATTTTGCTTCTAGAAATCTTTTAGATTCGGCCACGGGAGGTAATTTTTTGGAAATTACTTTAGGGGAAGCTACTAATCTCCTAGATAATATTATGGTTAATTATTCTCAATGGCATACCGAAAGATCTTCTACTAGTAAAAAAGTGCATGCGATTGAAGAGATTAACGTTTTGAGTGGAAAGATGGATAAACTTATGATATTATTTGCTAGCAAGAGTGCTCCTATTGATCCTAATGACATGCCTTTGTCTACTTTGATTGAGAATAATAATGAATCTATGGATGTGAATTTTGTTGGTAGGAACAATTTTGGTAATAACGCGTATAGAGGTAATTTTAATCCTAGGCCGTTTCCTAGTAATTCCTCTAATAATTATGGTAATTACTACAACAATTCTTATGGAAATTATAATAAGATGCCCTCTGATTTTGAGAATAGTGTTAAAGAATTTATGAGTTCGCAAAAGAGTTCAATGCTTTGGTTGAAGAAAAATTGCTTAAGATTGATGATTTTGCTAGGAACGTGGATAGAATTTCTCTTGAGATTGATTCTTTGAAAATTAGATCTATTCCACGCAAGCATGATATTAATGAGTCTCTTAAAGCTATGAGAATTTCCATTGATGAGTGTAAAGAAAGAACCGCCAAGATGCGTGCTAAGCGAGATTGGTTTGTAAAAGCTTCTTCTTCTAGTTTTTTGTGAAAATAATGATGGAGATCTTAAAGTGATTGATGTGACTCCTATTGAAACTTTGTTTTCCAATATAAATCTCAATAAAGATGGGACTGGAGATGAGTCAACTTTAGTTAAAAGGCATCCCAATGATTTGGAGTTTATAGATCCTGATGCAAAAATTGATAAAAGTGGGATTGGAGAGGTCAAAACTTTAAGTAGCAATGAACCCACTCTTTTGGATTTCAAGGAATTTAATTATGATAATTGTTCTTTAATAGATTGTATTTCCTTGTTACAATCCATGTTGAATTCTCCTCATGCTTATAATCAAAATAAATCTTTTACTAAACATATCGTTGATGCTATGATGAAATCTTTTGAAGAAAAGCTTGAATTGGAAGTTTCTATTCCTAGAAAACTTTATGGTGAGTGGGAACCTACTATTAAGATTAATATCAAATATTATGAGTGCCATGCTTTGTGTGATTTGTGTGCTAGCGTTTCCACGATTCCAAAAACTTTATGTGATGTGTTAGGTTTCTGTGAATTTGATGATTGTTCTTTAAATTTGCATCTTGCGGATTCCACTATTAAGAAACCTATGGGAAGGATTAATGATGTTCGTATTGTTGCAAATAGGAATTATGTGCCCGTAGATTTCATTGTTCTTGATATAGATTGCAATCCTACATGTCCTATTATTCTTGGTAGACCTTTCCTTAGAATGATTGGTGCAATTATTGATATGAAAGAAGGAAACATTAGATTTCAATTTCCGTTAAGGAAGGGCATGGAACACTTTCCTAGAAAGAAAATTAAGTTGCCATATGAATCTATTATGAGAGCTACTTATGGATTGCATACCAAAGATGTAAACACCTAGACCTATGTTTTTATGCCTAGCTAAGGGCGTTAAACAATAGCGCTTGTAGGCAACCCAAATTTTTTTCTTGCTTTTTTGGTTCTTTTTTTCAATAAATAATTCATCTAGCCTCTGGTTAGATGTGTTTTTGTGTTTAATTAGTGTTTGTGCCAATTAAGACCTTTGGGATGGCTTACGGTGATAGTTGATTTGATCTTGCTGAAAAATAGAAACTTTGTGGGGATAACTTTCTTTGGCCATGTTATTTTGAGAAGACATGATTGCTTTGTTAGTATGCTTGAAGTATTATTATTTTTATGTCAATATTAAACTTTTATCTTGAACCCCCCCCCCCCCCCCCCCCCCCCCCCCCCCCCCCCCCCCCCCCCCCCCCCCCCCCCCCCCCCCCCCCCCCCCCCCCCCCCCCCCCCCCCCCCCCCCCCCCCCCCCCCCCCCCCCCCCCCCCCCCCCCCCCCCCCCCCCCCCCCCCCCCCCCCCCCCCCCCCCCCCCCCCCCCCCCCCCCCCCCCCCCCCCCCCCCCCCCCCCCCCCCCCCCCCCCCCCCCCCCCCCCCCCCCCCCCCCCCCCCCCCCCCCCCCCCCCCCCCCCCCCCCCCCCCCCCCCCCCCCCCCCCCCCCCCCCCCCCCCCCCCCCCCCCCCCCCCCCCCCCCCCCCCCCCCCCCCCCCCCCCCCCCCCCCCCCCCCCCCCCCCCCCCCCCCCCCCCCCCCCCCCCCCCCCCCCCCCCCCCCCCCCCCCCCCCCCCCCCCCCCCCCCCCCCCCCCCCCCCCCCCCCCCCCCCCCCCCCCCCCCCCCCCCCCCCCCCCCCCCCCCCCCCCCCCCCCCCCCCCCCCCCCCCCCCCCCCCCCCCCCCCCCCCCCCCCCCCCCCCCCCCCCCCCCCCCCCCCCCCCCCCCCCCCCCCCCCCCCCCCCCCCCCCCCCCCCCCCCCCCCCCCCCCCCCCCCCCCCCCCCCCCCCCCCCCCCCCCCCCCCCCCCCCCCCCCCCCCCCCCCCCCCCCCCCCCCCCCCCCCCCCCCCCCCCCCCCCCCCCCCCCCCCCCCCCCCCCCCCCCCCCCCCCCCCCCCCCCCCCCCCCCCCCCCCCCCCCCCCCCCCCCCCCCCCCCCCCCCCCCCCCCCCCCCCCCCCCCCCCCCCCCCCCCCCCCCCCCCCCCCCCCCCCCCCCCCCCCCCCCCCCCCCCCCCCCCCCCCCCCCCCCCCCCCCCCCCCCCCCCCCCCCCCCCCCCCCCCCCCCCCCCCCCCCCCCCCCCCCCCCCCCCCCCCCCCCCCCCCCCCCCCCCCCCCCCCCCCCCCCCCCCCCCCCCCCCCCCCCCCCCCCCCCCCCCCCCCCCCCCCCCCCCCCCCCCCCCCCCCCCCCCCCCCCCCCCCCCCCCCCCCCCCCCCCCCCCCCCCCCCCCCCCCCCCCCCCCCCCCCCCCCCCCCCCCCCCCCCCCCCCCCCCCCCCCCCCCCCCCCCCCCCCCCCCCCCCCCCCCCCCCCCCCCCCCCCCCCCCCCCCCCCCCCCCCCCCCCCCCCCCCCCCCCCCCCCCCCCCCCCCCCCCCCCCCCCCCCCCCCCCCCCCCCCCCCCCCCCCCCCCCCCCCCCCCCCCCCCCCCCCCCCCCCCCCCCCCCCCCCCCTTCCAATCTATATCATAAAAATACCAAAAATATTTATCTTATTATCTCTATCAGATCTCACTTTTGCAAGTGGCCGTGAAGGGATTGACAACCCCTTTATCGCGGTTGTTGCAAGGTTCTTATTTGTTTGTGCAGGTACAAGGCGACTTGCGTGTAACCTCCTACTGGATTGATACCTTGGTTCTCAAAAACTGAGGGAAATACTTACGCTACTTTGCTGCATCACCCTTTCCTCTTCAAGGGAAAACCAACGCATGCTCAAGAGGTAGCAAGAAGGATTTCTGGCGCCGTTGCCGGGGAGGCTTACGCCAAGTCAAGTCAAGATTTGATCTCCCAGTAACTAGCCATTTCTGGCGCCGTTGCCGGGGAGATCTACGCACAAGTCAAGACATACCAAGTACCCATCACAAACTCTTATCCCTCGCATTACATTATTTGCCATTTGCCTCTCGTTTTCCTCTCCCCCACTTCACCTTGCCTTTTCTTCGCCTTCTTCCCGTATGTCTTTTTGTTTGTGTTTCCACGTGCCTTCTATTTTCTTGCATCTTTGCTTGCTAAAAATCTATTGATATGGATCCACTTAAAGTGTTCTACTTGGATCATCTTCGATCCTTATGCGCTCGTGTTGAAGCCCCAACTAGCCTAGTTGATGGGAAATCTTTAGATGAGCATGCTCATTTTGTGCGTCACCGTTTGTCTGAAAAGGGGAGACTCTTATGGGATCAAATAAACAGATTGTTGTGTTATGCTTGGAATCTTTGTGTAATTTATGATTTTACTTGTTGCTCTAAGAACCCTAAAAACACCTCCCCTACCTATGTGAGTTTAATGATAATGAAATCTTATCTTCCTATGCAAAGGGTGTTTATAGTTACTACGATATCGAACAAATTGAAGAATTTGTTGCTTTTAAGGGTGCTTACACTACAAAAAAATACACTTCCGTGATGATACGTGTTTGTCATAGTAGGTCACTTTTCTGTCATGCATGTACATCCATGACAAATTTATGACAGAATCAAGATAGTCATACCTGTGCTGTCGTAGAAGTGTTCCATGACATTACCAAAATTATCATCACGGAAGTGTCCACTTCCATGACGATAAATCGCGCGTCACAGAAGTGCTTTCATCAAGGGTGACCGACACGTGGCATCCACCATAACGGAACACCGTTAAGCTATCGGGTCGGTTTTGGATCCGATAACCCGTTAACAGCCCCGACCAATGGGGATTTTCCACGTGTAAAATCATCATTGGCTGGAGGAAACACGTGTCAGCTCCGTGTTGGCACAGGTGTCACTCATCCAATGGGCGAGATGCGCCTATGATATGTTAACACGTGGACCGGCCCAAAAGTGGCCCATAAAGTTTAAATGGGCCGACCCAACTAAAGGCCCACAAGATTTTGCGGACCATAATGGGCCGGCCCAGCTAAAGGCCTACACGATTTTGCGGGCCATAATGGGCCGGCCCAGGTAAAGGCCCACAAGATTTTTGCGGGCCATAATGGGCCGGCCCAGGTGAAGGCCCACAAGATTTTTGTGGACCATAATGGGCCGGCCCAGCTAAAGGCCCACGATATTTTGCCGACATTAATGGGCCGGCCCAGCTGTAGGCCCACAAGATTTTGAGAACCCTAGTAGGCCGGCCATTAACTGGCTGCCATGTTTTGGGCCAAATGCCGGCCCATATTTGATCCGGTCCATTAATGGCATGCCACGTTCCGGGCCTAATAATGGCCCATATGAGATCCGGCCCGTTAAAAGCCTACCACGTTCTGGGCCAAATTACGGCCCAGATCAGGTCCGGCCCTTTAAGAGGATTGGGCTAAATTATGGCCCATATCAGATTTGGCCCGTCAACTGGACGCTATGCTTTTGGGCCCACTTGCTAAAGGCCCATTTAGTAATTCGGCCTGATATTAGTTTCGGCCTATTAAGGGCCCGTTTAACATTTCGGCCCTATATTAATTTCGGCCTGTTAAAAGCCCGTCATATTGTTGAGCCTAACTACGGCCCGGTTTGCATCCGACCTGCTCGCAGCCGATAATCTGATTGGGCCAAACAAGGACCGAGACAATTTTGGCCTGTTATAAGCCCATGATTTGATTGGCACATTCATGGGCCGGGGTCTATTTCGGCCTGCTGCCGGCCCGTGAGCTGTTCGGCATGTTTCAGGCCCAACCTACTTTTCAGCCTCCTAAAGGCCCATTGAGTTTTCTTGGGAAAATAGGGCCGGCGGTTTACTCGGCCTATTAAAGGCCCGAATCTACTAGTGGGCCAGTTTACATTTAGGCCTGTTAACGGACCAAGATGACAGGGCCCATGATGCGGATCATACATGGTGATTTGCATGATGGCCCGATTATGTACCGTAATTTTACGGTTTGGCCGGTTTACTGCGAAGACATGATATATATACAGTAAAATAACTGCAGCATCGTGAATAAGAAAAAAACCTAGACTATACAATAAAGAAATTACGGCATATTACATCCACTGGGCATCAAAGTTCGCCACTATGATAATAAAGCACAAGCAGACAGCAGATTACATACACTGGGCATCAAAGATCGCCACCAGTGCAACTAAACACACCGACAAAATAATATACAAAACCGACAGCACTTCAATAGAGTTCAAGAAAGGTTAGCCCTGCTCGGGAGCTACAGCGCAAGCAACTGAGCAAGCTGGTGAGACTGCACTTGTTTGACACTTATATCCTCCTCACTCTGAAAGATAAACAAGCAGACAGATGACAGGTTTTGCGCATATAAGTATCAGTGCTGACAATTCATCACATTTCTTACTGACGGATAAAGTGACACAGTTTAAAATAGCATTAACACAATATGGTATTGTTCAGGTCAAGACATGGCAGGAAATGACATTGTGAAGGAGTTGGCAGCTTCACGACACCACTGGATTACAGATCAAGAACTCATAAGTATCAATGGTTAGTGTGTTGTCAATTTATCCCATTTCAGATTGGCAAAAGAAGATCACGTGCTCTGTATAGTTTAATTTACATGGTATGAAGAAGGAACTTGGTTGTACAACTGAAAACTTAAATTGAGAAGGACAAACTTTTGTTTATGAACTACATAATAAACTTTAAACATGCAATTTAATGCAAACACCAAAAATAAACAGCTGTTGCAGTCATGCCTAACCAAATATACACAACAAAGTTTGAAGGCTTGAGAAGGACAAACTTACATTATTGGTGAAGGCAGGCTCTATAAAGCCCTTGTCCATGCTGATGGGGGGGGCAATTCAAGAAGTTTACCACAGAATCTTCTTCATAAGCATTGCCTTTATTCTACATTTTGTTAAGAGTAAATATAGATGTGACAATATAAGAAAAAATGGAGAATATTTAAGATAAGATGAAGAGTGATGCTACACGACCAAGTAGCTATAAATGTAAGTACAGCGATACAGGCAAAAGGTACAGCCAAGAGCAATGTAGAGCTAAACTTCTTCAGTACCATCGGTGTTATCCAACCTTATATATAGATCTTATGTGTAGAAAATGGAGGGCAAAGGAAAATAAGCTGCAGAGTGATGGTAGATGAACAACTACCTGTCAATATAAGTACACTAATAAACCCCCCCCCCCCCCCCCCCCCCCCCCCCCCCCCCCCCCCCCCCCCCCCCCCCCCCCCCCCCCCCCCCCCCCCCCCCCCCCCCCCCCCCCCCCCCCCCCCCCCCCCCCCCCCCCCCCCCCCCCCCCCCCCCCCCCCCCCCCCCCCCCCCCCCCCCCCCCCCCCCCCCCCCCCCCCCCCCCCCCCCCCCCCCCCCCCCCCCCCCCCCCCCCCCCCCCCCCCCCCCCCCCCCCCCCCCCCCCCCCCCCCCCCCCCCCCCCCCCCCCCCCCCCCCCCCCCCCCCCCCCCCCCCCCCCCCCCCCCCCCCCCCCCCCCCCCCCCCCCCCCCCCCCCCCCCCCCCCCCCCCCCCCCCCCCCCCCCCCCCCCCCCCCCCCCCCCCCCCCCCCCCCCCCCCCCCCCCCCCCCCCCCCCCCCCCCCCCCCCCCCCCCCCCCCCCCCCCCCCCCCCCCCCCCCCCCCCCCCCCCCCCCCCCCCCCCCCCCCCCCCCCCCCCCCCCCCCCCCCCCCCCCCCCCCCCCCCCCCCCCCCCCCCCCCCCCCCCCCCCCCCCCCCCCCCCCCCCCCCCCCCCCCCCCCCCCCCCCCCCCCCCCCCCCCCCCCCCCCCCCCCCCCCCCCCCCCCCCCCCCCCCCCCCCCCCCCCCCCCCCCCCCCCCCCCCCCCCCCCCCCCCCCCCCCCCCCCCCCCCCCCCCCCCCCCCCCCCCCCCCCCCCCCCCCCCCCCCCCCCCCCCCCCCCCCCCCCCCCCCCCCCCCCCCCCCCCCCCCCCCCCCCCCCCCCCCCCCCCCCCCCCCCCCCCCCCCCCCCCCCCCCCCCCCCCCCCCCCCCCCCCCCCCCCCCCCCCCCCCCCCCCCCCCCCCCCCCCCCCCCCCCCCCCCCCCCCCCCCCCCCCCCCCCCCCCCCCCCCCCCCCCCCCCCCCCCCCCCCCCCCCCCCCCCCCCCCCCCCCCCCCCCCCCCCCCCCCCCCCCCCCCCCCCCCCCCCCCCCCCCCCCCCCCCCCCCCCCCCCCCCCCCCCCCCCCCCCCCCCCCCCCCCCCCCCCCCCCCCCCCCCCCCCCCCCCCCCCCCCCCCCCCCCCCCCCCCCCCCCCCCCCCCCCCCCCCCCCCCCCCCCCCCCCCCCCCCCCCCCCCCCCCCCCCCCCCCCCCCCCCCCCCCCCCCCCCCCCCCCCCCCCCCCCCCCCCCCCCCCCCCCCCCCCCCCCCCCCCCCCCCCCCCCCCCCCCCCCCCCCCCCCCCCCCCCCCCCCCCCCCCCTCCCTAACAACATTGAAAGCATTGTCTTTTAAACTGGGAATAACTGGAATGGGATTCCAATCTGCAGGAATTGGCCATCTCTGCAGTTGGGATAGGTCTTCGGCCGGTGGACTTGCTGTACTTTTTGCTGGAGTGGGATTTTTCTGTGGTACGGCTGGTGCTATGGCAACTGAAATCGGCATACCTTTTGCTGGAGTGCAGGTCCTATGTGGTGCGGCTAGTGGTGTGGCCAGTGAAGTATGGGTACAGTCTGCTGGAGTCGGTCCTACGTTTTGTGTCACTGTTTGTACAGCCAATATAAGTGGGGTGCTGTCTGATTTCTCCGGCACAACCACGTTTTTCAAGGACTTTGTTGGTGCTCCTTCAGGTTCGGCAATCACCCTCTTCCTTTTTGATGTCTGATGCACAAGAACAACATTTGAGTGGAAAAACATGGTATGATGACTGATGGAATATGTATTGATAATGGATGGGCATGGCATCTCGACATATATGATGAGTAAACTAAGCAGATGGCGGTGCAACAAAGTAGAAGAAATGCAAGACAACATATGCAAGATACGCGCAATCAATAAAACCTTGCCAAATTAGAACAGGCACCTTGATGGGTGAATAGGACAGGCCATCTGCCTTTGACTCCTCGAGGTTAGAATAGTCATTAGGATCATATTTTGAACAAGAATCAACAGGTGGGGAGTGTATGAGTTTCAGGGGGGGGGGGGGGGGGGGGGGGGGGGGGGGGGGGGGGGGGGGGGGGGGGGGGGGGGGGGGGGGGGGGGGGGGGGGGGGGGGGGGGGGGGGGGGGGGGGGGGGGGGGGGGGGGGGGGGGGGGGGGGGGGGGGGGGGGGGGGGGGGGGGGGGGGGGGGGGGGGGGGGGGGGGGGGGGGGGGGGGGGGGGGGGGGGGGGGGGGGGGGGGGGGGGGGGGGGGGGGGGGGGGGGGGGGGGGGGGGGGGGGGGGGGGGGGGGGGGGGGGGGGGGGGGGGGGGGGGGGGGGGGGGGGGGGGGGGGGGGGGGGGGGGGGGGGGGGGGGGGGGGGGGGGGGGGGGGGGGGGGGGGGGGGGGGGGGGGGGGGGGGGGGGGGGGGGGGGGGGGGGGGGGGGGGGGGGGGGGGGGGGGGGGGGGGGGGGGGGGGGGGGGGGGGGGGGGGGGGGGGGGGGGGGGGGGGGGGGGGGGGGGGGGGGGGGGGGGGGGGGGGGGGGGGGGGGGGGGGGGGGGGGGGGGGGGGGGGGGGGGGGGGGGGGGGGGGGGGGGGGGGGGGGGGGGGGGGGGGGGGGGGGGGGGGGGGGGGGGGGGGGGGGGGGGGGGGGGGGGGGGGGGGGGGGGGGGGGGGGGGGGGGGGGGGGGGGGGGGGGGGGGGGGGGGGGGGGGGGGGGGGGGGGGGGGGGGGGGGGGGGGGGGGGGGGGGGGGGGGGGGGGGGGGGGGGGGGGGGGGGGGGGGGGGGGGGGGGGGGGGGGGGGGGGGGGGGGGGGGGGGGGGGGGGGGGGGGGGGGGGGGGGGGGGGGGGGGGGGGGGGGGGGGGGGGGGGGGGGGGGGGGGGGGGGGGGGGGGGGGGGGGGGGGGGGGGGGGGGGGGGGGGGGGGGGGGGGGGGGGGGGGGGGGGGGGGGGGGGGGGGGGGGGGGGGGGGGGGGGGGGGGGGGGGGGGGGGGGGGGGGGGGGGGGGGGGGGGGGGGGGGGGGGGGGGGCCCGTTTAGACATTAATTGCATATAAACCATGCATTGTCTCTAATTAAAGAATATATGGGTCACTAATATTGATAAACTATATAACATTACACATGCCCCCAAATTCAAATGAATATGCATGTTTGATACACCAACTTTCATTATGATATTATCGATGTCGTGATCTCCAGTTTAAATATTTGAATCCCCTTCAATCCAGATATTCGTCTCATATAGCTATCACTCATGCTTATATAGGAGTATATCTCTAGACCTGTACGCGTTCATCGTCTCTCGGGTATCTCTCGTGCTGCTTGTATGTTGACAATGATCTTTTATCTTTGTAACCGGCAAGGTGGACGACGGCGGGGATGAAGCGAGAGGACGGGATGCAAGGATCCGGATCCAAAGCCGTTGATGAGAGAGGTCGATCTCTTGTAATGGATGACGGCGTCGGGGTATTAGCTCCGGCATGGTGGAGGAGGACGGCGGTGGATGGGGTGGCGGACGGAGGAGGCTGGGGTGGAGAGGGTGTTTTGGCGCCCATGGAGTACGAATGGGGAAATGGAGGGAGAGAGGAAGGGGAATCATGTCTTAATGGCGCGCTTGTCTCAAACGCGAGGAAATTTACAAACTTAGCCCCCGTTTGAAATTTCCTACATCACAACAATATTAGTCGGCTGGGGATAGGACGGTAATCTCGCATACACCAAATATTTGCCGACGGAGATTTCGGCCGACGAGAGTTTGTTTTGGAGCCCACCGTGTATGAATTAGGGAGGGAGTCCATTTCGGTCGAGGAGACACTATGTTTTGGTGCCCACCATGTATGTATCCGAGTGAGAGGCGGTTATGTCAAGTTTGAGTGAAATTACAAACCTACCCCTATTGAAACCAATAGAAATCGAGTCAATATGCTTTGCGTGTCAGGGATAGGCAGTAATGTCCATCTCGCAGATTTTGGTTTCGGGCGGTTACTGCAACTTTCCCTGCTTCATTCAAATTTTTGCACAGCAAGAGTGCATGTTTACCATGCCAACTCAATTCGAATCCAGTTTGTATTCTATTTTTGTTCGGGCAGGATCCATTTTTGATTGGAATAAAATTCTATATACATCATTTTTTTATATATATACTTTCAAAAGGGGGGGGGGGGGGGGGGGGGGGTCCGTTATATGTATAATATGATCTACAAATACAACGATCTCGAAATCTTAAGGTTGAATTCGAAAAAATTTAACCAAATTATGTTCTACTAAAATGTACGGATCAGTAATATCAACATATTAAATAACATAGATGTGCGTGAATTCATATGAGTATGCATGTTTGATAGATCAATTTTGGTTCTAGTATGGATTACATGTATCATCATCTCGAATTCAAATATTTGAATCCCTTTTTTGTTCACTCCTTTCATGCCCATCTCTCTCGCATGCATGCTCCTTCAGGTAGCTATCACTCTCTTTTCTCCAGGTCACCCGCACGCTCACTTCATGTTGCTCCTATCCTCGCAAACATGGTCTCTCGACGTCTCCCTTGAGAAGTGTCACACTCTCCCTATCATTATAAATTACATGGTTTTCATTATCTCTCACATATCTACTGTTCTCTGGAATCACTCAGTACCTAAGCTTTCTTTTTCACCGCCAAACACACAGTCTCCACTCGTCTTTCACTTTGCCCTTCTCTCTATGGGATTCTCTCACACACCCTATATGTCTCTACGTATGACTCATACCACTAAAATTACTCTCTCTATCTCTCATGTAGACACAACATTTGTTGCGGTCTCCTTTTCATCTCCATCCCGGACTGACATTATTCATTTGTTTACCGATCAGACAACCCCGACTACCGTCTTCTCTCTCTCCCTCTCTCTCTCTCACAGACACACACACACAACTCCTACCACTAAAATGTGAATGGAAAACGAGATTTTGTTACACCCAAACAAAAAAGGACTGGAGGGAGTGATTTCTCTGACACGGACGGGACCTCTCATAGCGCAGGCATTGAACCGGCATGCCGGCCAAGAGGGTCGCACTCGCTGCAGGCCCGGATGAGCACGCCTCCTCACCGCGTGCAACCAGCTTAAGACTGCCCCGCCTGCCTTCATTGAATCCGTGCGTGTGCTGGCAACACGTCCTTCCGCGAGCCGGCAGGCTTTTTAGAACACAAAAAATGACTACAATATAATTAATTTACGCATGGTCTTGACTTGTTGTGCTCGCACTGGTAGCAGGAACGAGTAAAGGATTTTCTTTATTTATAACTCTCCTCGCATTTTTTTGGCTTTGAAGTGAATCATGGTTGTGGACATTCATTATGTATGAATGTGCAGATATCTGTGAACATGAGTTTGATGTGGAAGTTGAACTTGGAATGTCGGGCTTGCACGTGAACTATACCATGTCCAATGCTTCGTATGTTATTGTTTGGAAAGTAATTGTTGTTATTACATGACCTAAAAAAACATTTTGTGCCACATCAGTAGATGCACGAACATCACAACAGGCATGCTGACTGGATAAACATTTGAACCTAGCTATTATGAAGGAAATTTTGTATTGACAACAGTTTTAGATAGCAGGAGACGCCTAGCCTGCTCTGCCTCTGCTAGCTTATTTCTGGCTTCTTCCATCTCTTCTTTGGCTTGGGTGAAGAGAGCATCTGATTGCTCTTTTCGCTTCTTCAGGAACTCAGCTACATTCTCAAGGGCTACTGCATGCTTTCTTTCAGCCTTTACTAATGCCACGAGGACACGAACAGCTGACGACCCCACCTGGCTTGTGTGTAATCCAGCATCATCTGGAAATTTGCACCTTGTATCTAATCGAGCATCATTAGGGAACTGGCACCTTGTGTGTAATCTAGCCTCATTTTGGAAACATGATCTCGAGGTTGACCATACTTCCCTCCTCGCAGGAACTGCATCCTGACATGAAGTTACTTCTTTTTTAGATCAATACTCAGAGCAACCTAGATCCATTTAGTAGAAGCCAGATAAACAGAACTTGGAGAAGTGAATTCAAAAGGAATAAATAAATAAAAACAGACTACAAGGTGAGA
>JAAAWM010011159.1:0-64642 GCA_036873465.1 Thinopyrum obtusiflorum
AACAATGTCCATACTACTAGCGACAAAAGGCGATTCTAGGTTGCGTTGTACTCCAACGAGTACTACTAGTGGTCGCGGGAGTGTATACCTCGTTTTGTGGGTTCAATCCCGGCCGAACGCATGGTGGCCTTTTTTAAAAAAATAGTACTACTACACTTCGCTGCGAGCCAATATTTTACACGGGTAGTTTGAGTTTTGAAGTCAAGTGGACGTGCAGCCCCACAATCTAGGTGCACTGGACAGCCTAGCCACGTAAACGGGTTTTGCCTCCCAGCATCCCGTGGCTCGTGTGCTCGCCCTAGCCGCACCTCGCTTGCAGCTTCCTCATCAGCTAGTAGAATATTTAAACTAGCGCATCCCAATTAAGACCGAGGAGCCGGAAAAGCCTGGCGAGGCATTAGGAACTGTGCAATATGGCTCTATACGTAAAGTTCTCTACTACTACTCTGTAGCTTGTGGCGTTGCACGCATGGACTTCACTCCATTATTGGCTGTATCAAATAACTCAAATGTTCTGCCCCCGCAGTAACCGTCAGTAGTACACTCTTTTGATCTATTATTGTACATGTTGGCTATAAGATGGGCTGTAGATGACATGGCAGTGGCTTATAGCCAGCAGCTGGCTATACTATTAACAATGCTCTTAGGGGTTTCTTGTAAGGGGGGGGGGGGGGGGGGGGGGGGGGGGGGGGGGGGGGGGGGGGGGGGGGGGGGGGGGGGGGGGGGGGGGGGGGGGGGGGGGGGGGGGGGGGGGGGGGGGGGGGGGGGGGGGGGGGGGGGGGGGGGGGGGGGGGGGGGGGGGGGGGGGGGGGGGGGGGGGGGGGGGGGGGGGGGGGGGGGGGGGGGGGGGGGGGGGGGGGGGGGGGGGGGGGGGGGGGGGGGGGGGGGGGGGGGGGGGGGGGGGGGGGGGGGGGGGGGGGGGGGGGGGGGGGGGGGGGGGGGGGGGGGGGGGGGGGGGGGGGGGGGGGGGGGGGGGGGGGGGGGGGGGGGGGGGGGGGGGGGGGGGGGGGGGGGGGGGGGGGGGGGGGGGGGGGGGGGGGGGGGGGGGGGGGGGGGGGGGGGGGGGGGGGGGGGGGGGGGGGGGGGGGGGGGGGGGGGGGGGGGGGGGGGGGGGGGGGGGGGGGGGGGGGGGGGGGGGGGGGGGGGGGGGGGGGGGGGGGGGGGGGGGGGGGGGGGGGGGGGGGGGGGGGGGGGGGGGGGGGGGGGGGGGGGGGGGGGGGGGGGGGGGGGGGGGGGGGGGGGGGGGGGGGGGGGGGGGGGGGGGGGGGGGGGGGGGGGGGGGGGGGGGGGGGGGGGGGGGGGGGGGGGGGGGGGGGGGGGGGGGGGGGGGGGGGGGGGGGGGGGGGGGGGGGGGGGGGGGGGGGGGGGGGGGGGGGGGGGGGGGGGGGGGGGGGGGGGGGGGGGGGGGGGGGGGGGGGGGGGGGGGGGGGGGGGGGGGGGGGGGGGGGGGGGGGGGGGGGGGGGGGGGGGGGGGGGGGGGGGGGGGGGGGGGGGGGGGGGGGGGGGGGGGGGGGGGGGGGGGGGGGGGGGGGGGGGGGGGGGGGGGGGGGGGGGGGGGGGGGGGGGGGGGGGGGGGGGGGGGGGGGGGGGGGGGGGGGGGGGGGGGGGGGGGGGGGGGGGGGGGGGGGGGGGGGGGGGGGGGGGGGGGGGGGGGGGGGGGGGGGGGGGGGGGGGGGGGGGGGGGGGGGGGGGGGGGGGGGGGGGGGGGGGGGGGGGGGGGGGGGGGGGGGGGGGGGGGGGGGGGGGGGGGGGGGGGGGGGGGGGGGGGGGGGGGGGGGGGGGGGGGGGGGGGGGGGGGGGGGGGGGGGGGGGGGGGGGGGGGGGGGGGGGGGGGGGGGGGGGGGGGGGGGGGGGGGGGGGGGGGGGGGGGGGGGGGGGGGGGGGGGGGGGGGGGGGGGGGGGGAAGATAGCAATTGTGGACCCGCCGACAAAGCGACGCGGCTACGACGATTACTATCTCATCGCGGTGTTCGACATAAGGATTGCCATCAATGCAAGAGGCAGTAACGGCAGAGGCTGGTGCATGTTGGCGGCGGCAGATTTGTACCCCTACACGTTCGAAGACGTCGTGCACCATCTAGGCCGCATCTTCGCGGTGACAAGCCAGGGGACTTGTTTCATATGGTTGCCATCCTATGGTACGGGAGATTACAAATGGAATGCACAAACCATCATTTGCATCCCTAACGGTACTCCATTATTTTGCAGGGACCAGTCATCCCGTGATCAAAATAAGATCGCCGATCCTGGATGTGCATTTGCATCCGCGATTCGGTCTAACCTGGAACCTTGTAGCTGACTTTGGCATATTGGGATCAACTATCTTAGCAGTCGTTACCCATGGTACCACTGATGTGCAACATGGTCACACAATCTACCACGATCGGACCGTCACCATCTACCCAGGTATTCCATTTTTTAATCCTCTCGCCTTCTCTTTCATTGTTGTACTAGTACTCTACTTACGTACTAGTAGGAATACTTTTTACCTTGGAGGACGCGTATAGCTAGCTAGGCCCTTGAAGACTTGAACCCACTAGCTGCCACCATTTTTGTTTTTCCATGTCTTACTATCTCATCCATGTAGGCAATAGTGGCTATATATAATAAGCCGGTTATTTTACTTCCTCTATACCGGAGTAGTATTATTTGCTGCACAGTATTACTGACCGCCATATTTGAGCACAACATTATTATGCGGGGGGGGGGGGGGGGGGGGGGGGGGGGGGGGGGGGGGGGGGGGGGGGGGGGGGGGGGGGGGGGGGGGGGGGGGGGGGGGGGGGGGGGGGGGGGGGGGGGGGGGGGGGGGGGGGGGGGGGGGGGGGGGGGGGGGGGGGGGGGGGGGGGGGGGGGGGGGGGGGGGGGGGGGGGGGGGGGGGGGGGGGGGGGGGGGGGGGGGGGGGGGGGGGGGGGGGGGGGGGGGGGGGGGGGGGGGGGGGGGGGGGGGGGGGGGGGGGGGGGGGGGGGGGGGGGGGGGGGGGGGGGGGGGGGGGGGGGGGGGGGGGGGGGGGGGGGGGGGGGGGGGGGGGGGGGGGGGGGGGGGGGGGGGGGGGGGGGGGGGGGGGGGGGGGGGGGGGGGGGGGGGGGGGGGGGGGGGGGGGGGGGGGGGGGGGGGGGGGGGGGGGGGGGGGGGGGGGGGGGGGGGGGGGGGGGGGGGGGGGGGGGGGGGGGGGGGGGGGGGGGGGGGGGGGGGGGGGGGGGGGGGGGGGGGGGGGGGGGGGGGGGGGGGGGGGGGGGGGGGGGGGGGGGGGGGGGGGGGGGGGGGGGGGGGGGGGGGGGGGGGGGGGGGGGGGGGGGGGGGGGGGGGGGGGGGGGGGGGGGGGGGGGGGGGGGGGGGGGGGGGGGGGGGGGGGGGGGGGGGGGGGGGGGGGGGGGGGGGGGGGGGGGGGGGGGGGGGGGGGGGGGGGGGGGGGGGGGGGGGGGGGGGGGGGGGGGGGGGGGGGGGGGGGGGGGGGGGGGGGGGGGGGGGGGGGGGGGGGGGGGGGGGGGGGGGGGGGGGGGGGGGGGGGGGGGGGGGGGGGGGGGGGGGGGGGGGGGGGGGGGGGGGGGGGGGGGGGGGGGGGGGGGGGGGGGGGGGGGGGGGGGGGGGGGGGGGGGGGGGGGGGGGGGGGGGGGGGGGGGGGGGGGGGGGGGGGGGGGGGGGGGGGGGGGGGGGGGGGGGGGGGGGGGGGGGGGGGGGGGGGGGGGGGGGGGGGGGGGGGGGGGGGGGGGGGGGGGGGGGGGGGGGGGGGGGGGGGGGGGGGGGGGGGGGGGGGGGGGGGGGGGGGGGGGGGGGGGGGGGGGGGGGGGGGGGGGGGGGGGGGGGGGGGGGGGGGGGGGGGGGGGGGGGGGGGGGGGGGGGGGGGGGGGGGGGGGGGGGGGGGGGGGGGGGGGGGGGGGGGGGGGGGGGGGGGGGGGGGGGGGGGGGGGGGGGGGGGGGGGGGGGGGGGGGGGGGGGGGGGGGGGGGGGGGGGGGGGGGGGGGGGGGGGGGGGGGGGGGGGGGGGGGGGGGGGGGGGGGGGGGGGGGGGGGGGGGGGGGGGGGGGGGGGGGGGGGGGGGGGGGGGGGGGGGGGGGGGGGGGGGGGGGGGGGGGGGGGGGGGGGGGGGGGGGGGGGGGGGGGGGGGGGGGGGGGGGGGGGGGGGGGGGGGGGGGGGGGGGGGGGGGGGGGGGGGGGGGGGGGGGGGGGGGGGGGGGGGGGGGGGGGGGGGGGGGGGGGGGGGGGGGGGGGGGGGGGGGGGGGGGGGGGGGGGGGGGGGGGGGGGGGGGGGGGGGGGGGGGGGGGGGGGGGGGGGGGGGGGGGGGGGGGGGGGGGGGGGGGGGGGGGGGGGGGGGGGGGGGGGGGGGGGGGGGGGGGGGGGGGGGGGGGGGGGGGGGGGGGGGGGGGGGGGGGGGGGGGGGGGGGGGGGGGGGGGGGGGGGGGGGGGGGGGGGGGGGGGGGGGGGGGGGGGGGGGGGGGGGGGGGGGGGGGGGGGGGGGGGGGGGGGGGGGGGGGGGGGGGGGGGGGGGGGGGGGGGGGGGGGGGGGGGGGGGGGGGGGGGGGGGGGGGGGGGGGGGGGGGGGGGGGGGGGGGGGGGGGGGGGGGGGGGGGGGGGGGGGGGGGGGGGGGGGGTGTGGTTGTTGCACGGGCTCCAACATGCTCTTTGAGAAAAAAAGGTGGCACAGCTTTGGATATACGTGACGTGGCGGCATCATACAGTAGCATCGTTCGCTATAGTTGTAGTACGCTCCTACTAGGACGACAACTCCTATAAAACCTTCCGCTTGGCTCTTTGCCTCTTTGGGAGGTTCAACAGTTCGTACTCGTGTGAACCTTGCACTTGGCTCTTTGCCTCTTCGGAAGGTCCAACAATGATGATACTACAGTACACATTATGCTTCTGGCAATCTGACACCGATTGAACTGCTGCATGTCCACCGCGAGGGCGAGGGCGAGGGAGAGGGAGAGGGAGAGGGCGCGATGTAGTCAAAACCCTCTCCTCGTCCTGCGAACCACCACGCGTGTGGGCGAGGGAGAGGCGTAGTAAGCAAGCTTCTCCTCGTTCGGCGAGTTGACGGGACACATCAAAGCAATACTAGTACTAGTCCATACTGCGTCCTTTCCGGTTAATATGGCTTAATTTGAAACGAGAAAAATACACTGGCGGTCAACGTATGTAACAATACGCTCTTTACGGTCACTATATATAGTTTTGCGGTGATTATACGATCACTAGCTCATTGTAGAGCACCGTATTGCACCCTACTCACCGTCCACATAGTCGACGTGGCACTTTGTTGACTGGTTAAATTGTCACTTGGTTTCTGGGTCCCACCTGTCAGTTGGCAGAGCAAAGAAATCAGCTAAAAAACAAAGAGTGTAGTACATCTACACTTCCAATGCATTTAGCCTTTAATCTAAATCGATATTGATTGACTAATGCACCAACTTGTGCTCTAGGTATAGGCTACATGTCTATCCTTAATTACAGCATGCAACGACCTTCATTTAATCTTCTTCTCTCAATGGTTGCATGCACACATAAATATTGGGCGTTAATTATGCCCTGGTCAATGTGTAAATCTCTAAATGTACAGTCTTTCACGGACGTAGGGAGTAGGTTGCACTTGAGCGTGGGCGTGTGTGTTGCGTCGTGTGATGTGTGCCGGATGGGTGCGTGAGTGTTGTGTGCGTCCATGTGTACGTGTGAGTGTTGCATGTTGCATGCATGCATGCATGGGGCTTACTCCCTCCCATTGACATGTTCATATTTCAAGCTTCCTCTGTTCCCTCCATATGGTGATACTCCCTCTGTTCCCAAATACGGAGTAAAATCCTCCCTCTGTTCCCAAATACGGAGTAAAATCCTCCCTATGTTCCCAAATACGGAGTAAAATCCTCCCTCTGTTCCCAAATATGGAGTATTTGTATTTCTAGAGATTTCAACAAGTGACTACGTACGGAGCAAAATGAGTTAAGTGAGCGTAGAGGCATAGGGATAATGTAGAAAGGAAGTCTTCGCGATCCATTATTCCCCATCTCGGTCAGAGAGAACTATTCAACTAGTCTTCGCAGTGAAGTGACAATACACGCTGCAGCAGATGGGACACTTAATTTATAAGCTGAACCAGCGTGTTGGTGTTACTAAATCAGCCTTACCCAGTACTGCCATCATGTTTGCCAGTAGAGCACGCTTCTGTCCTCCATTAACTGACATATGGGCCCTCTTGTGGTAGACCCACATGTCATCGGTGTAACTATTTACACTCCAAAGGACGGTATATCCTGGTAGTAGTAGTAGAATTGAGATTTAATGCACTTTCTTCCCTGTCTTCCACTCTTCTTCCTCCTCTCTTCTTCTTCCTCCTCTCTTCCCCATCGTCGGCCGCACACCATTTCCCCCCGCTCACTGCTCGCCCGCCCGCGCTATCTTCCTTGGTAGCTCGCGCGTACCATATCCCCCCGCTCACTGCTCAGCCACACGAGGAGAAGCTTCTTCGCTCGCCCGCCCGAATCCACTTCCCCGCTGGCTCGCAGGCACCGAAAACCCCAATGGCAGAACCGACTGACACGCAAAGCCGTGATTGGAATTCCCTCCCCGATGTTCTCTTGGAGCAGATCTGTAATCGTATGGACCTACTCAGCATCGTCCGTCTGGCCGCATGCTCGGTGTCTTTGTACCGTCTACTCGTCTGCAACCGTCCGGCTCTTTTCAAGACACCCTGCTTGCTGATGCCCGATCCTCACAGGTGGCCCAGACACCGACTTGACGATCCTACGGAGGTTGCCGTGGTGCCCCTCGACATGCTACCAGTACCCGTCCACCTGCCCTTCATGCGCGGCCACTACTGGGTGGGCATGAAGGCCAACTGGATCGTCCTCATCCACCAATCCGGTAGTCCGTGGCGTCTCGTGGATATCTACACCCAGCGAGAGATCACCCTTCCATCTTTGGATACCGCCGCCATCGAGCCTCACGGCCCGCCGGACACTCCTGCCTACTACGCACGAGACGTGTCGAGCTTTTGGCTCGACCTCTGTTTGCTGAAGGTTGTAATCTGCGAAGTGCCCACACCATCAGAAGACTACATGGATTACAAGCTCATTGCCGTGTTCAACATGGGATTAGTCTATCTGGAATCCGATCGCCATACATGGTTATGGCTCATCGTCGATCCTCTTCACCCAACACTTCTGTCTGATGCTATAGTGCATGATGGCATCATTTATGTGGCCAACGCATAGATTGGCTGCCTATACTGGTGGAATCTATCGTCGTGTAATTGTTCTATCTCATCTCATCTTTACCTTAAGAATACGACTGCCTGTTCATTGTTACAAATTTAGAATATATAGTATGTCTATAACCACATCATTGCTATATGTTCCTCTCATTTCCTAGATTTTTATGACCACACATGTTATTGTTAGAGTTGATATGAGAACAATTGGTATCTAATGATTGTTAGAATAGATATTATGAGTATAACCTCATGATTGCTATATGTTACTCTCATTTCCAGGATTTTTATAACAACGCATGTTATTGCTTAGAGTTCATATGATAACTGTAGTAAGTGCTATGGTAGAATATGAGTAGGCCCTGTCATATCTGTTTTCCTCTCATTGTTACATGATGTTTGAACCATGATATATTGCTAGAATATGAAAGCCATTGGCTTATTTTTTTTAACTTGGGGTATGATTATGACCACGGCATTGCAATTCTCTGTCAATGATATGTGTCACTGTTATAATAAACTTAATTCCACACATACTCTAAACATGATTGTTTATTTTTGTCCTTTTGGTCTCCAATTTTAATTGTTGCAGTAGACGCAAATGCGCTGGCCTTCATGATTCCAGGACCTGGAATCATACCAGCCGATGGGTGGTGGTTTATCGCTCGTTCAGCTGACGGTGGTCATTTGATGCTCATTTGCACGTACCAAATTGACCAAACCATTTCATCAAACCACATGCAGTACAATGCCTTGGGCGTTCGTGACATTGATGGCTATGGCTGCTTCGTGTTCGAGAAAGATCCCAGCTCCGTTGGGCCAGGCGTATTCAATTGGAGGCGGGTTTACAGCCTCGGCAACCACTCCATGTTCCTCGGGCTCAATTATCCGATCATCCAACCAATCATTGATGATATCACCGGCGATGATTTCTGTGGTATGCAACTTCCATTCGCCAGGGGGGACTGTGTTTACACATCATACCATGAGTTTCATGAATCACCATATCCAGAGATTCGTCGACACAGCTTGTTGTGAGATAATCTTCAGTGTGTGAAAGGCATCAAGCTTCCATGTGATGGATGGCTTTTGCAAACCCAACATGCGGCGATGTGGTTCATGCCAACAGCAAATATGCACAACTTGATTCGTACTGATATGTAGACTGATCCATGTATTCTGCTGCTGTAGCATGACCCCCTTTTGTTGGACTGTTGTTAGTTTGAAGCACTCCTCTGGTTTGAAGGATAGATACCTTTCTGGGATCAAGTGCATCCTAACTCACCTGCGCAGGATGTACTGATGGGGGGGGGGGGGGGGGGGGGGGGGGGGGGGGGGGGGGGGGGGGGGGGGGGGGGGGGGGGGGGGGGGGGGGGGGGGGGGGGGGGGGGGGGGGGGGGGGGGGGGGGGGGGGGGGGGGGGGGGGGGGGGGGGGGGGGGGGGGGGGGGGGGGGGGGGGGGGGGGGGGGGGGGGGGGGGGGGGGGGGGGGGGGGGGACCTATGGTTAAAATGTGACACTAAATATGACTAGTAAGTAGTACAGTAGCAGTACTAGTATACGTCGGTCAAATTATTCATCATGTCCACACATTGAATTGACGTGACAACACGTTGCGCGTGAGGTGACACAAGAATCCCGGCAGCGTGTTCCGGTATTCTGGACTTCAGATTTGGAGTACCACTTATCTGTCGAAATCTTTCATCATTCACTTAAAACAGTCGATTGATCATACATTGAGTACCATATAACTGGAATTAACCCATGCAAGTCGAAGAAGGATTGGCCGGTGCTGCCGGCTGGCGTCAAGTTCGATCCCACGGATCAGGAGCTGATCGAGCACCTTGAGGCCAAAGTGAGTGCTGACAGTGTGAGATCTCACCCTCTCATCGATTTGTTCATACCAACCATCGACAGCGAGCACGGCATATGCCACACCCATCCTGAGAAATTTCCAGGTAAGACACCGATCGGCCGTCTACTTGCACAAACATATTCCTTTGTTTATAGCTCTATTTTTCTTTTTAGATGCAGACCTGGTGAAGCAATTACAATTTGACAGTTAATAAAAAGTGAAACAAGTGACTGCAACATGCCAAAGATGTTATGAAAATGCCAACTACGTACACTAAAACCTGTATTCGACAATACTGCAGGTATCACACTGAGTGGCCTAAGCAAGCATTTCTTCCAGCGCAATTCCAGGGCGTTCAAAAGGGGCACGAGGACGCGTCGCAAGATACAGTCGGAGTGCGGCATGCACGCGATGTGGCACAACACCGGCAATACCTTGCCGGTGATGGTCAACGGCCGGCAGACGGGCAGCAGAAAGGTTCTGGTGCTGCACACCAACAAGAACTTCGACCAGCAGAGGACCAACTGGGTGATGCACCAGTACCACCTCGGGGACCTGGAGCAAGAGAAGGAGCGGGAGCTGGTCCTCTGCAAGATTTTCTACCAGACGAACACTAGGGCCAGGAGTAAAAAGATTATAAGTTAGTTTGGTATTGGTACTTGTACTACCTTGTCGTCCGCAAGTTGGTATTGTTGTTAACGATCTTTTGGTATGAACTTGGCATTTGCTTCCAACCATCATGCCGAGGGTCGACGTGGATATAAAGCTGAATCATTTGTTTCGAAACAAATTTTCAGGCACCTGGTTTTTATTTGATGGGTAGCATAAGCACCTGCCGTTCGAATTCCCAGTTCTCCAAATTTTTCAAAACAAGTGCATGCTCTTATTATCACGATGAAAAAACAATATCCCTGCTGCATCCCAGTTATCAGTCTGTACTTGCAGAATTCTCTTGTTTATTGAGCACGTATATTATTTTTTCAGGTCGAGCAAGTTTCAACTGGGCTATAGACTGCCCATGCTTGGTTTTGTTTTTAACAGGCCCAGCCCATGACGACAACGGGGCACAAAGATCCAGCAGGTATCTACTGGCCTCTGGCCCGCCAGCGTTAGTTATATTTTGTCTTACAACATATGCAGGCACTTTTTTTACTGAATCAAACACACAGCCCATTTCTATTTTCCTCTTGAAACGCATGTCCTACATCCGTTTTCTAATCTCTACCTATAGTTTTACTAGTTCATATACACGTATCATTATATTGAAAATACATAAAATTCACTTTTCATATTTACATCCTTATTTTTGTTGTTGTTTTCCCTCCCAGCGCTGATTTTTTTACCACTGGTTTTCCCTTAAACCAACTCAATTGTCCCACGTCTTATTTGCTTACAAAAACAAAACGATTTTTTTGGCAAATCAATAAGTTCTTAAAAAAATGTTTATCATTTCGGGATTACAAAAGTTCGGACTCAACCAAAATATGCAAAATAAGGTTGAACTTTTTGACCGTGGTCCTGGGCAGAAAATGGGCTGTAATAAATTACTTAAGAATTAGCAAATGGGTTGCAAATTATTAAAAAATAGCAAATGGGCTCTATGTTGTCTGCCATAGATTTGGAGGCTGACTTGTGGGCCTACTAAGTTCATGTGTACACAAGGTTTATCAAAAAATAAACTTAGTCAACAATCGACTATACCAGCATCAGACCGTTAGATGTCAATCTAACGGCAATCGTGCTTCTTCAGTCTCTGATCTTCCTGCCCTAGCCGCCCAAACTAGTGCCATCGGAACCGCCTGCTCCCGCCTCCCGTGGCCGGCTGTGCTGCCGAGCAGGCCTCACGGCCCCATCATATAATCGCATCCCTGGCCTGTCTATCCCTCTACTCACCCACACCTCATGTTATTTTCCGGCGACGGAAGCCAAACCAGTCAACCCTCGTACTCTCCACCGCGTGGGCAGCCACTGCCGTGTCTTCCCCGGCTCCATGTCGTTCCCTTCGTAGGCCTCGCCGTCGTCCACCGCCCTGGTGCTCTCGACGCGACGTGGTCAACGTGGTCAACAAACGACATCCATCAGAAGTGGACTGTACGTGGAGAGGCTGACAGTTGGGTCCATGGCCACACACAAGGAAATGCCTCCTTATAACGCGCAAAATAATGATTCCTCCACCTGACATCTGGGACCCGCCGGAAGGGCCTCTGTATTTCGCGAAAAAAACGTTCCCTCCGCTGACAGGTCGGACCCACCAACTATATCTTCGCACGCAAGGAAGTGCCTCCTTATTGCGCACAAAAAAATGAATACCCCCTGCCAGCTGGGACCCACCACAGTGGGAGGCTGACTTGTGGCCCTACTAAGTTGACGGGGACGGAGGGCTTTGTCAACTTAGTCTATATGAACGATTCTAGCTCCAGTGACCGTACGATGTCCATCCAACGGCCTTAGTGCTTTTTCAACCTCTGGTCTTCTTGCTCCAGCCACCCAAAGCAGCGCCGGTCATTCCGCATGCTCCTGCCTCCCATGGCTGGCTGTGCTGCCGCGGAGGCCTCACCGCCCCCTACTATTCCCACCACTGGCCAGGCCCTGCGGCGACGACAGCCTCACACCGCAGCCGAACCAGTGAACCCTCGTACTCCTCTCCACGCGGGCTTCCACTGCCGCGTCTTCCCCGGCTCCGCGTCGTCCCCTTCCTAGGCCTCGCCGTCGTCCACCACCCTGGTGCTCTTGGCGCAGTGTGGTCAATATGGTCAAGGAACGGCTTCCATCTGACGTGGACTGTACGTGGAGAGGCTGACAGCTGGGTCCACGGCCGCAGGAAGGAAGTGCCTCCTTATTACATGCAAAATAATTATTCCTCCACCTGACAGCGGGGACCCACCGGACGGGCCACCGTATTTCATGAAAAAAACATTTCCCCCTGACTGCTGGGACCCACCAGCTACATCTTCGCACGCAAGGAAGTGCGTCCGGGCAAAAAAATGATTCGCCCCCCTGACTGCTGGTACCCACCAGCTACATCTTCGCACGCAAGGAAGTGCATGACAGTCGGGACCCACCTGGTCGAAGCGTACGTAGCGTTGTCATTCTGGTCGCGAACGTGTATGTACATACTGGTCGATTTAGAGGCGCGCACATGTCATAGTAGAGGCGCGCACGTAGCATGTACACGTACGTACAGCGGCCAGTGTGCAAGAAAGAAAATACGGCCACGTATGTACATACACGCAGGGTCTCGAATGCCTACTCGCGCATACGTACGGCCAGGGCTCGTGTACATGGATGGGTTGGAACGGAGAAACAGCATCGTCGTCTTGTTCATGGGGAGCCAACTGGCTGGGTCAGAACGGAATGCGTCGTCGTGTTCATCGGGAGGGCTTGGACGAAACAGCCGATGGAAACGAGGCCTGGCGTACCGCAGAACGGAGGAAACGGCCTTGTGTTTGACCAGCCACGTTCGAAACGGGATCCTGTTCATCGGGAGGGGTCTGGTGTACCGCAAAATGGAGGAAACGACCTCCTACGGTCGAAACGGGGGTCCTGTTGATCAGGAGGGGTGTGGCGTACCGCAAAACGGAGGAAACAGACTTGTGTTGGAGCGCTACGGTCGAAACGGGGATCCTGTTCATCGGGAGGGGTGTGGCGTACCGCAAAACGGGACTCCACGGGATACTGTTCATCTCCACCATCGACTCCCTCCAGCCTCCACGGGCTACTGTTCATCCACCGTCGACCTCCTCCAGCCTCCACTTGCGACTGTTCATCCACGGGCTCCTGTTCATCCAGCCTCCACCGCGCGCTGCTCCACCAGCTACTGTTCAACCAGCCCTCTCCACGGGCTCCTGTTCAACCACCCCTCCATGGGCTACTGTTCATCCAGCCCTCCACCATCTACTGTTCATCCTGCCCTCCACGGGGTGGTCCTGTTCATCCTGCCCTCCACGGGGTCCTGTTCATCCAGCCCCAACCGGCTCGAACGACCGGGGGTCCTGTTCATCCACCCCCACCGGGAACTGTTCATCCAAACCCCCCAGCAACACTCACTGTTCATCCAAAGGCAACGCCACGGGGTCCTGTTCATCCACCCCCACAGGGAACTATTCATCCAAACCCCCCAGCAACGCTCACTGTTCATCAAGAGGCAGCATCGATCGGCTTCAGTTAGCAGCAGTAGCGAAGGAATCAGTCGATCGGGTTCAGTTAACAGCCATCGATCGATCACTTGGGTTCAGTAACGCGTAGCCTGCAGTGCAATCGCTCGGGTTCAGTTAGAGCCCAATGCCTCGCACCCACGCGCGTGCGTGTATGAGAGAAACGCTACGCGCATCGCTCGGCCCCGACCACCCACCCTAACCGGGAACACCCCGATATTTTCCTCGCCCTCGCTTCTACCATGGTTTTTTCCGTCATGGACGGCCCAAAGAATGTCATGCAGCTGCGTCTCCGGCCCGCCTAGAACGAAAAGCCCATTTTCTGTCATGATTTTTTGTCATAGAAGTAGGACCCCACCACATCTATGATGATACCATGTTTTTTCACAATTTTCATCATAGAAGTGTCATAAGTATGACAAAAAAAATTCGTTCATCCCAAAATGTCACGGATGTGTCTTTTTTTTGTAGTGATGTTACTTGACCATGACGAACCTACGAACTATGAGGAAGCGATGATGAGCCTAGGTTCCGCGAAATGGCTTGAGGCCATGAAATCTGAGATGGGATCCATGTATGAGAACAAAGTGTGGACTTTTTTGGACTTGCCCGATAATCAGCAAGCCATAGAGAATAAAAGGATCTTCAAGAAGAAGACTGATGCTGAAGGTAATGTTACTGTCTACAAAGCTTGACTTGTTGTGAAAGGTTTTCGACAAGTTCAAGGAGTTGACTACGACGAGACCTTCTCACCAGTAGCGATGCTTAAGTCTGTCCGAATCATGTTAGCAATTGCCGCATTTTATGATTATGAAATTTGGCAAATGGATGTCAAAACTGCATTCCTTAATGGATATCTAAAAGAAGAGTTGTATATGATGCAACCAAAAGGTTTTGTCGATCCTAAAGATGCTAACAAAGTGTGCAAGCTCCAGCGATCCATTTATGGACTAGTGCAAGCCTCTCGAAGTTGGGATATACGCTTTGATAGTGTGATCAAAGCATATGGTTTTATACAGACTTTTGGAGAAGCCTGTATTTACAAAAATTTAGTGGGAGCTCTATAGAATTTCTAATATTATATGTGGATGACATATTGTTGATTGGAAATAATACATAATTTCTGGATAGCATAAAAGGATACTTGAATAACAATTTTTCAATGAAAGACCTCGGTGAAGCTGCTTATATATTGGGCATCAAGATCTTTAGAGATAGATCAAGACGCTTAATTGGACTTTCACAGAGCGCATACCTTGATAAAGTTTTGAAGAAGTTCAAAATGGATTAGTCAAAGAAAGGGTTCTTGCTTGTGTTACAAGGTGTGAAGTTGAGTCAGACTCAATGCCTGATCACTGCAGAAGATAGAGAGAAAATGAAAGTCATTCCCTATGCCTCAGCCATAGGTTCTATCATGTATGCAATGCTGTGTACCAAACCTGATCTGTGCCTTGCTATAAGTTTAGCAGGAAGGTACCAAAGTAATCCAGGAGTGGATCACTGGATAGCGGTCAAGAACATCCTGAAATTCTTGAAAAGGACTAAGGATATGTTTCTCGTTTATGGAGGTGACAAAGAGCTTGTCATAAATGGTTACGTCGATGCAAGCTTTGACACTGATGCGGATGACTCTAAGTCACAAACCAGATACATATTTATATTGAATGGTGTAGCTGTTAGTTGGTGCAGTTCCAAGAAGAGCGTCGTGGCGGGATCTACGTGTGAAGTGGAGTACATAGCTACTTCGAAAGCAGCAAATGAAGGAGTCTGGATGAAGGAGCTCATATCCGATCTAGGTGTAATACCTAGTGCATCGGGTCCAATGAAAATCTTTTGTGACAATACTGGAGCAATTGCCTTGGCGAAGGAATCCAAATTTCACAAGAGAACCAAACAATCAAGAAACACTTCAATTCCATCCACGATCAAGTCAAGGAGGGAGACATATCTGAATGTTGCAGACCCGTTGACTAAGCTTCTTCCACGAGCAAAACATGATCAGCACCAAGACTCCATGGGTGTTAGAATCATTACTATGTAATCTAGATTATTGACTCTAGTGCAAGTGGGAAACTGAAGGAAATATGCCCTAGAGGCAATAATAAAGTTGTTATTTATATTTCCTTATATCATGATAAATATTTATTATTCATGCTAGAATTGTATTAACCAGAAACTCAGTACATGTGTTAATACATAGACAAACAGAGTGTCCCCTAGTATGCCTCCACTTGACTAGCCCGTTAATCAAAGATGGTTAAGTTTCCTGACCATAGACATGTGTTGTCATTTGATGAACGGGATCACATCATTATAGAATGATGTGATGGACAAGACCCATCCGTTAGCTTAGTATTATGCTCGTTTAGTTTTATTGCTATTGCTTTCTTCATGACTTATACATATTCCTCTGACTATGAGATTATGCAACTCCCGAATACCGGAGGAACATCTTGTGTACTATCAAACATCACAACGTAACTAGGTGATTATAAAGATGCTCTACAAGTGTCTCTAAATGTGTTTGTTGAGTTGGCATAGATCAAGATTAGGATTTGTCACTCCGTGTATCGGAGAGGTATCTCTGGGCCCTCTCTGTAATGCACATCACTATAAGCCTTGCAAGCAATGTGACTAATGAGTTAGTTGCAGGATGATGCATTACGAAACGAGTAAAGATCCTTGCCGGCAACAAGATTGAACTAGGTATGATGATATCGACGCTCAAATCTCGGGAAAGTAACATACCAATGACAAAGGGAATAACGTATGTTGTTATGCAGTTTGACCGACATAGATCTTCGTAGAATATGTAGGAGCCAATATGAGCATCCAGGTTCCGCTATTGGTTATTGACCGGAGATGTGTGTCGGTCATGTCTACATAGTTCTCGAACCCGTAGGGTCCGCACGCTTGATGTTCGATGACGATTTGTATTATGAGTTATGTGTTTTGGTGACCGAAGTTTGTTTGGAGTCCCGGATGAGATCACGGACATGAAGAGGAATCTCGAAATGGTCAAGAGGTAAAGATTCATATATTAGAAGGTAGTACTCGGACATCAGAATGGTTCCGAATGATTCGGGTATTTTTCCGGAGTACCGAGGGGTTGCCGGAACCCCCCGGGGAAGTGTTGGGCCAACATGGGCCGATGGGAGAGAGAGGGAAGCCCGTGGGGGTGGCCACGAACCCCCCTCCTTGGGAGTCCGAATAGGACAAGGAGGAGGGGGCGGCGCCCCCTTCCCTTTCCCTCTCCCTCTCCTTCCTATTCCCTCCGGTGGAAGAAAGGAAAGGGGGGGCGAATCCTACTTGGACTAGGAGTCCAAGATGGTGCGCCCCTCCTGGCCACAGGCCTCTCTCCCCCTCCTTTATATACGTGGCCAGGGGGCACCCCGAAGACAATAGTTGTTTTTTAGCCATGTGCGGTGCCCCCATCCAGAGTTTACTCCTCCGATCATAGCGTCGTAGTGCTTAGGCGAAGCCCTGCGCGGATCACATCACCAACGCCATTGCCACTCCGTCATGCTGACGGAACTCTCCCTCGACCCTCTACTAGATCAAGAGCTCGAGGGACGTCATCGAGCTAAACGTGTGCTGAACACTGAGGTGCTGTACATTTGGTACTTGGATCGGTTTGGACCGTGAAGACGTTCGACTACATCAACCGCGTTAACTAAACGCTTCCACTTTCGGTCTATGAGGGTACGTGGACACACTCTCCCCTCTCATTGCTATGCATCTCCTAGGTAGATCTTGCGTGATTGTAGGAATTTTTTTGAATTACTACGTTCCCCAACAATTATAACAACATGTAGAAAGAAGTCACCTGGTGGGCAGCTATATAGAGCTCGAGTGAGAACACCCCTCCATAGCTTTTGATGTTCCACCACAAGAGGCTCCATAAATAAATCAAAATCCTTTCCTAGAGTTTTGGACCTAGGATGAGCAAGGCCATCATGTAGTTTGATTCTTTGGTCCAGAAATTTGGTGGCATATTGTAAGAGATAACAAACAATGTTCACATGCTATATGTGGCGCCCTGGAGGCCAAATGGGTTGAATCCATCTATAGCTAAGCCAAGCCTAATGTTTCTCGGCTCAGCAGCAAACTTTTTGTGTTTCAGATTGAAGCTTGTCCAGTCACTACCATAAGATGGATGGCTCATTACATTCTGATCTCTATGCTCCTGGTTCCCGGAATGCCACAGTACATCCTCTCATGTTTGAGCATCATGAAACAACCTCTGCAATCTTGGTATAATTGGAGAATGTCTCAGAACCTTATGAGGAATCCTCTTCACAGCATCACTATCTTTCCATCTTGATGGTTTGTATTTTGGGCATTCACCGAAGTTGGCATAATCTTTCCGGAACAGAACACAATTATTCTCACAAACATGGATCATCTCATATCCAATTCCAACTGCACAAAGGAAATTCTTCATTCTACTGCAGGTGTGTGGCAGCTCAGATGCATATGGGTAGGATTTGCAGAAAGCAGCCAACACCGCATCCAATGAGTTGTTGGTCATCCACTCAGATGTCTTCATCTGAAGAAATGTGACAATAGCTGAGAATAATGACCGCTTATTTCATGCGGTCACTACCACATTGCACTGTTCCAACATGCTTGCCCACTATTTTACTTGTGTAGGTGTAAGTTCTCGAAATGTGTGAGCATTTTGTAGCATTGTTTCAATGTTGGTCAAAATCACTGGCTCCGCCACCACCTCCTCCTCCTGCCATTCCTCCCGAGCATCTGGCAGATCAAGATGGTGATCTGTTGCTTCCACATAGTCAGTAACATTGACGTTCACAGCTTCACCATGATGAACCCACCTAGTATATGTGACCGACATCCCATATAAGTGTAGATGATTTTGCATAGGTTACTGGGGTCTTCAAACTGAATTCATAGAACTGCTACACGGGTAGCGCACATTTGATTTTGTACCACCGTACTCAGCTCCGTTAAAGCTCATGAAGTTTTCAACCCCCTCGACATATGCAGGGGAGAATCTTCGAGCAGAAGTTATCCAAGTCATGCCCATCTATTAGACATACAAATTAGTTCTTCTACTAGATATTGCAGAAAAAATATGTTTTTTTATACAGTCTAGAAAAAATATCTAGGTCGATGTGTAAAGCTATGGCAACATATTTGGACAAGCAGATCTAAGTAACGAAATATATGTAAACCTAATTCAACAAACAGATTGAGTGCTAAATTATGGCAGGCTATTTCAGCAAGCAATGAGGCTGAGCACACAGCCATCAAAGGCCATCTCAGCAACAAATATTGAGTGTAAAACGGCATCGAGCTATTTCACCCGACAGATTGGCTACTAGACCATGGCAATCTACTGCACAATAAATGCATTGTCCTAATATATGGCAGGATATCTTAGCAACTAATCGGGCGTGGCATGCCATCTCAGCAAAGCAGATTGAGTACGGAATGAGGCAAGGAAACTTCTTAAGTAGAGCATATTGACTATAATCTATTTTGGCAAGCAGTGAGATTGACAACGTCTATCAGCTAAAATTCAGCGCTACTCCGACATGCACGAGGCCTCAGTCTAGAATGCGCGTACCTTGGGAGAAGTTGACCGCCGTGCATCTCCACAAGAATGTCGCCAGTGCTGGCAGCGCAGCTGGAAGACAGCAGATTACGAGAGCGTACAGTGGAAGCGAGTGGATGGTCGTGCGTCCCCTCGACGAACCATTGATAATTCCCAAGTGCAAGGAATCATCGTAGCAATTTCCAAAGGTGGAATTGATAAGTATGGAGTGTCGAACCCACAAGGAGCTAAAGGTTAGATCAATATTCTCTCAAGTCCTATCTGCCACTGATACGACTCTACGTAGACCAGACATTTGCTTCCAACTAGAAATGAGAAATAAAACGACGTCGTGGGTATGAAGAGGATAGCTTTGCATGATATAAAAGTAGGTGCTGTTAATATAAAGTTAGAATATATTACTACATATTATAAATAGCGAGTGTGGAATAATGATGGATCAGTGTGCGGAATTGTCCTAGGCAAATGTTAACAAGATCGGTAGTCGTCATTGCAATTTCATATGAGGGAGAGGCATAAGCTAACATACTTTCTCTTCTTGTATCATATGCACTTATGATTGGAACTCTAGCAAGCATCCGCAACGACTAAAGATTATTAAGGTAAAACCCAACCATAGCATTAAAGTATCAAGTCCCCCTTATCCCATATGCGACAACCCCCTTACTCGGGTTTAAGCTTATGTCACACTAGCAACCCACTATAAGCGAATCATGAACTCTAAGTGCATCTAGTGCCCCTTAGTGATTTTGGTGTATTGAAGACTTATAGGTTAAGGGACTAATGAGTTTGTGAGTGTACACAGGTCTATAAGTCTATGAGGAGTTTGATATTTACGATGAAAGTCGACCCCTAAAAATGAATGTCTTCAGCTGAAGACTTTGGTTTTCTTAAAGACTTCGAAAGTGAAGAAATTGGTGTGACCGTGAAGAGTTGATATTCATGCGAGGATTATGAAGCGTGAAGACTTTTGTTTTCGTAGTTTCATTTTCTCTTTCTTGAGTCATAGGAAACACCGTACTGTTAAAGGGGTCGAGGTAAAACTACGGAAAAGTTTCCGAGTGATGCTCATCGTAACAGAGACGAAGATCTTCTGGTCTCTGAGGAATTTGTTCTGACTGAGGAGTTAGGAATTCACCAATGTGGATTGCCTACAAGTGAGGAACATGATAGCCCTGAGGAATTTGATACTCAAATATCCGACCGTTGCTGTGCTATGCGCCAGCTGTCCCAAAATAGCCACCCACTTAACGGTCAAATCATTGAAGGGCATTTATGTCTTATCATGTCGGGCTGCTCCCTAGGCTATAAATAGTCGCCCCCTACAACCACTAGTTGGTTGGCTGCTCCGAAAGAAACTGACACTTGTCATTGAGAGCATCCCATCCTACAAGGACTTTGAGCGAAAATCATCAAGTGAGGAAAACCCAAACCCAAACACCAACAAACCCAAAGTGATTGAGCATCACTGAAGAGATTGTTCCTATGTGGAACCGACGCTTGTTACCTTTGAAGACTGTGCATCCTCCAAACGGTTAGGCGTCATGGTCTAGAGCATCCAAGAGGAAATTGTGGATAGCTGAGCGACCGAGTCTATGAAGTTTTGGAAGTCACCTGAAGACTTAGCACGAGTGATTGGGCGAGGTCTGTGTGATCTTAGCTCAAGGAGATAACGGTGAGGACTGTGTGTCCGGGACTATGTGTCCTCAGGTTTAAATACCTAGCCGCTCCAACCAGACGTACTTCTGTCACAGCAGTTGGAACTGGTCTACCAAATCTTTGCCTTCACCAAGCTATTGGTTCTATTTACTCAACCCTTTCATTTCCTCATTTCTATGTTGAAGTACTTGATCGTTACTATTTGAAGACTTTGACTGAAGACTTTCTCAATTTCCTCAATTCTATTTCTTCAGTTAGTTTGTCTTCAGCCTGCTTATCCTGTGTTCACGCTACTTGTACTCTGTGCTTGTTTTCATTTCATCATGATGACTGTGCTATTGCTCTGTTACGCTTGCATCTGCGTACTTATTCCGCCGCTAGTTGTTTGTAAAAATCGCCTATTCACTCCCTCTAGTCGATATAACGCACTTTCAATCGGTATCAGAGCAAGGTACTCCCTTGTTCTGTGTGGTTTTGGTCTAACCACCTGGAGTTTTAGCTATGTCGACCGCAGGAATGAAGAAAGTGACATGCCCCATCTTTGATGGTCATAAGGATCCCAAGTGGAAGGCCATGATGAAGAAGCGTCTCATGGCGATGGACAACAAGTTGTGGACCATCACTGAGATTGGTGTTACTGATCTTTGCAAGATGGCGGAGGCTGATGATATTCACAAGTACACTCGACTTGACATCATAGCGAAGGATGTCATCTACTCCTGCTTATCCCGAAATTAGTTCAGGAACATTATGCATCTCGGCCATGCGAAGCTTATCTGGGACCGAGTCTCTGATGTCTATGAAGGTCATCGAACTTGTCATGATCCCTGGTTTGAGGAATTCAATGAATCGCTCAAAACGATGACTTTTGATCCTGGAACATCATCCTCTGCACCATGCCTTTTGGAAAAAGGTGCCAAGGTAACTGAATGCTTCCTATCTGACTCTAGTGATAATGAATCTGGTGATGAATTTGGACCCAGCTATACCAAGCTTGCTTCGCTTCCCACTAAACAAAAAGAGCTTTGGAAAATGTTCAAAACATGCTAGATGAAAGCGATGATATGTTGGGTGAAGAAATGGATCAAAATCAAACTCTGACTGATAATCTTCAGAGACTTTAGTCTAAGTTTGACAACCTTCAAAGTCATCATAACACTCTCTTAACTGATCATGAGAAGCTTTCTTATGAATTTCTTCAAAAAAGCAAGATCTTGAGAAGCTAAGGGTGATTATGAAGATCTTCAGAAGGAGCATGATTCATTGCTTGCTCAATAGGTTAGTGCCGCTTAGCATGAATTCATTCCACCATGTTTCAAATGCATTGAACGTGAATCTGCTAATTCTTCACCTGAAAGTTCAAATGCTTCTATTGCTGCAAATTCTTCAACTGTCTTTGTTATCAAAAATTCCTCATCTTAGGATGCTACTAGTATCACTGGCAATGCAGGGCTGAAGGAATTGTATGTGACAGGCATGTACAAAAGCCTCAAAGGGCATCAGGCTCTTTGTGATGTGCTTAAAAAGCAGATCCTCAACAGGAACCCTAGGAAAGAGGGTATTGCCTTTGAGAGGAAACTGAATGCTGATGGGACCTACTAGAAACCTGAGCAGTACCTCAAAACCTCATGGGTTGCAGCAAAAGGACCTCCCGTAGATCCATCCACTTTATCTGGCTTTACATGCGAATCTTCATATTCTTCTGATGAGTCATTTGACTCCAACTATAAACTGTTCACAAGCTTGCTTCGCTTCCCACTAAACAAAAAGAGCTTTGGAAAATGTTCAAAACATGCTAGATGAAAGCGATGATATGTTGGGTGAAGAAATGGATCAAAATCAAACTCTGACTGATAATCTTCAGAGACTTTAGTCTAAGTTTGACAACCTTCAAAGTCATCATAACACTCTCTTAACTGATCATGAGAAGCTTTCTTATGAATTTCTTCAAAAAAGCAAGATCTTGAGAAGCTAAGGGTGATTATGAAGATCTTCAGAAGGAGCATGATTCATTGCTTGCTCAATAGGTTAGTGCCGCTTAGCATGAATTCATTCCACCATGTTTCAAATGCATTGAACGTGAATCTGCTAATTCTTCACCTGAAAGTTCAAATGCTTCTATTGCTGCAAATTCTTCAACTGTCTTTGTTATCAAAAATTCCTCATCTTAGGATGCTACTAGTATCACTGGCAATGCAGGGCTGAAGGAATTGTATGTGACAGGCATGTACAAAAGCCTCAAAGGGCATCAGGCTCTTTGTGATGTGCTTAAAAAGCAGATCCTCAACAGGAACCCTAGGAAAGAGGGTATTGCCTTTGAGAGGAAACTGAATGCTGATGGGACCTACTAGAAACCTGAGCAGTACCTCAAAACCTCATGGGTTGCAGCAAAAGGACCTCCCGTAGATCCATCCACTTTATCTGGCTTTACATGCGAATCTTCATATTCTTCTGATGAGTCATTTGACTCCAACTATAAACTGTTCAAAAATCAGAATGGTGAAGTATTTGCTAGATATGTTGGCACTAACTGCAGGAATAGCCCCCCTATGAAGAAAATCTGGGTTCCCAAAAGGTGCCTTGAAAATGTTCAGGTGAATGTCATCATGACACCACCTGTGAAGGATAGGAACCCTAGATCAAATTCTTCATATGGACCAAAGTCTTCATATGGATTCAAGTCCTCATATGGACCAAATTCCTCATATGGATCAAAATCCTCATATGAACCTCATCGTGCTAACACTTCTGTTTCACAGGGAAGATCGAAGGGCTATGAATATGTGCATTATTCTTCAAATCATTATGTTCATAAGTCCTCAAAGAATTTCTCTGCTTATTCATACGCTTACTCTCACCCCTCTCCTGTGAAACGAAGTGGATTGGCTTCCATGCCACCTTTCTCGTATGGAGCTCGCAGAATGATGAACTCTTTGCCACCCCTCCAGATGTGGGTTGTGAAGAAAAATAACTAATCTCTTATGCAGGGTCAGATCTCCAGACGAACTTAAACGTCTGAAGAATTTGCTAGAGACCTGAATATGCTTGAAAGGACACAAGCTAATCATGAAGAAATGAATTTTCATTTCTCATGTCCTTATACTGCTTTATCTGTTATATTGCTTGATGAAATTGATCCGATGAATTTGATGTCATATTCTTCACTAATGAAGTATATGAGTTCATAAGATGCACTAATTCATCAACAGGATGATCAACCCAAAGCTAGTGAGTGGGTCCTCGACAGTGGATGTACAAATCACATGACTGGTGATAGGAACTTATTGATGGACACTGCTTTATCTCCATCACATCTAAAGCATATCACCTATGTTGACAAAGGCAAAAGCAAGGTATTGGGTATAGTTAGAGTTGCGATCTCAAAGGATTGACACATGGACAAACTCATGCTTGTTGAGTCCTTAGGATACAACCTCATGTCTGTCTCAATGCTTTGTGATCTTGATATGGTTGTTGTCTTTGGCAAGTATCGTTGTGTTGTGATCATGGAAGCTGACCATTCCAAAGCCTTTGAAGGCTTTACGAGAGGAGACTTGTATATTGTTGATTTATTTACAGGACCACAACCTACCACGTGTCTACTTGCAAAAGCTTCAGAAGGCTGGTTATGGCATCGATGGCTAGGTCATGATGGCATGAGGAACTTGCACACGCTCACGAAGAAGAAGCATGTCATTGGCATCGAGGGTGTCAAATTCCTCAAGGATCACCTGTGTGGAGCTTGTGAAGCTGGAAAGATGACCAAGGCCAAGCATCCCTCAAAGACTATCATGACTACCACTCGTCCATTTGAATTGCTTCACATGGATCTCTTTCGCCCTACTCATTATGACACATTCACAAATGATGCATCTTTATATGGCTTTGTTATTGTTGATGACTATTCTCGTTACACATGGGTGCATATCATCACTTACAAAACTGAAGTGCATGAAGTCTTCAAACGATTTTCCTCGAGGGCTTCAACAAACTTTGGTGTGAAGATCAAGCACATTAGAAGTGACAATGGGTCCGAGTTCAAGAATACTAGCCTTGATGACTATCTTGACGAGCTTGGTATTACTCACGAGTTATCTGCTCCTTATACTCCTCAGCAGAATGGCGTCGTGGAGCGCACAAACATGACTCTTGTTGAGATGGCTCGCACTATGCTTGATGAATACAAGACACCTCATCACTTCTGGCCCGAGGCAATTGATACTACGTGCCACATCATCAATAGGGTATATCTTCACAAATTCTTCAAAAAGACCTCATATGAACTCCTCACTGACAAGAAACCCAATGTGAGTTACTTCAAAGTCTTCAGTGCTAAATGTTGGATTAGAGATCCTCATCACATTTCTAAATTTGCACCGAAAGCACATGAATGTTTTATGCTTGGTTACGGAAAGGACTCGCACACCTATAGAGTCATCAACACCATTCATCACAAGGTTGTTGAAAGTGTAGATGTGCGGTTTGATGAAACTGATGGCTCGCAAAGAGAGCACCTACCTCCTCTGCTAGATGAAATGTCACCTAAGGAATCCATCAAGTTCAAGGCTACTGAGGATGTCATTCCTACCGAAGAATCTGCTGAAGAAGCCATTCCAGAACATGAAGAACATCATGCTGGTGCACCTGAGGAAAATGGCTCAGAAGAAAATGCCGAGCCTACTCAACGTTGTCAACCCGCTCATCCTCGCATTGCAAATGAAGTGCAGATAGAGAGAATCATCGACGACATTAAAGGATCAGGTCCTCTCACATGCTCAAAGGCTTCACATTTGTCTAACTTTTGTGGGCACTTTGCTTTTGTCTCTATTACAGAGCCCACCAAAATAGATGAGGCATTTCTAGAGCCTGAGTGCATTCAAGCGATGCAAGAGGAATTACATCAATTCGAGCTCAACAATGTCTGGGAACTTGTCAAGCGACCAGACCCACGCAAGCACAATATCATCAGCACCAAATGGATCTACCGCAACAAGCAAGATGAAAATGGCCTTGTGGTGAGGAATAAGGCTCGTCTTGTAGCTCAAGGCTACACACAGGTTGAAGGAATTGATTTCGATGAAACTTTTTCACCTGTTGCTAGACTTGAGGCTATTCGTATATTGCTTGCTTTTGCTAACCATCATAATATCATCTTATATCAAATGGCTGTGAAAAGTGCATTCCTCAATGGTAAGCTTGAGGAAGAAGTATATGTTGCTCAACCCCCAGGTTTTGAAAATCCAAAGCATCCTGACAAAGTCTTCGGACTCAATAAGGCCCTCTATGGCCTCAAGTAGGCCCCTCTATGGCCTCAAGTAGGCCCCTCGGGTGTGGTATGATACTTTGAAGGAATTCCTCATGAAGAAAGGCTTCAAACCCGGTTCACTTGACCCAACTCTTTTCACCAAAACCTATGATGATAAATTATTCGTGTGCCAAATATATGCTGACGGTATTATCTTTGGCTGTACTAACCAACGTAATAGTGACGAATTTGCCTATATGATGAGTGAGGAATATCAAATGTCTATGATGGGAGAATTGAAATTCTTCTTAGGTCTTCAAATTCGTCAATAGCGCAACGGCATCTTCATATCTCAAGAAAAATATCTCAAGGATGTGTTGAGGAAATTCGGCATGCAAGATTGCAAAGGCGTCAAAATCCCTATTCCCACAAATGGCCATCTATGCACTGATGAAAATGGTATAGACTTCGATCAAAAGGTATACCACTCCATGATTGGCTCTTTATTGTATCTATGTACATCTAGGCTGGATATTATGCTTAGTGTATGCATGTGTGCCCGTTTTCAAGCTACACCGAAGGAATCACACCATAAGGCTGTAAAGCATATTCTTCGATATCTTGCTCACACTCCAACACTTGGATTATGGTATCCCAAGGGCTCGGCTTTTGATCTCATTGGATATTCTAATTTTGACTATGCTGGTGATCATATGGACTGCAAGTCAACATCAGGCACATGACATTTCCTCAGACGATCCTTAGTACGTTGGTCCTCAAAAAAGCAGAACTGCGTATCACTTTCTACTGCTGAAGCTGAGTACATTGCTGCTGGTTCGTGCTGTGCTCAATTGCTATGGATGAAGCAAACCCTCATGGACTACGTCATCAATGTGAAGAATGTGCCACTCTTCTGTGACAATGAGAGTGCCATCAAGATTGCTCACAACCCAGTTCAGCACTCGAAGACAAAGCACATCCAGATTCGTCATCATTTTCTTCGAGATCATGTGTTGAAGGGCGACATCTCTATCGAGCACGTGAAGACTAAAGAACAGCTAGCTGATATCTTCACAAAGCCCTTGGATGAGAAGAGATTTAGCAAGTTGCGGTTTGAGCTAAATATCTTAGAATCTTCTAATGTTCTTTGAAAAGGACACACATCCTAACACTTATGCAAAATTGATGACTTATATGTCAACAAATGAAGTAACGTTTTTCTTCAATCAACGAAGACTAACCCTCTCAGTGTGAAGAAATTAATGAAGAATTTTATTCTCAAAGCCCAGCGATAATTGTACGCGGCGTCTAAAATCAGCATTCTTATACGGTGGGGCACGCCACCAACAAAATTTGAAATTCTTCAATTTGAGTTTTTCTTCAGTTTTTGAAATTCCTCAATTGCTCAAATTCTTCAACTTTGCAGAGTCATCACTCTTTCCGACTGTGTCCTTCATTGACTATATATATATATATATATTTGAGTTTTTCAGTCCTCTACAACATTCACTTATTGCTAATTCTTCAAGTTGACTTTTCTGCTAAGTGAATGTGATTGGGCCCGTCCCCCTCTATGCTAAAATCAACCAAGTCTGTTCACAAATTCTTCATGTGCGTTCTATTTGAAACCCGTTCAAAATCTTCAGTGTGTCCTTGTCAGCTAAAATATTTGCGAACAAAACTTTAAAAATTTCTTATCTGAATTTTCGGCTTTTGCCGCTCAAACCGTTCCACATCCCACGATGAGATTATTCTATTCACCCATGATCTCACATGATCTCCACTTCACAGTATGTGGGTGACACATGTCGCTAGGATGTGAAGGGTCAGGGGCACATTCGTCCATTTTCCTCGGACGAGCGGTTTTTCAGCTCGGCTATAAATACCCCTCACCCTCCTCTGACCTCATTTACTTTGCTCGATCTCACTCCCCTCGATCGAGCTCTCTGACCTAGCTCCGCCGCTACTTTCCATCGTCGCCGGTGTGGAAGAGCTTCACTGCCTCGACCTCGTCACCGTCATACCCGCGCAGGTCATGAAAATCTTCACTCCGCCGCTGCCGTAGCTATCCTCCGATGCCAAGTTAGGGCATGGAATATCTGAACGGACGAACTTCTCAACTTCTACTCCCAGTTCATCGTGTTCTTCGTCAAGGGTAAATAAAATCTATTTTTACTGCCCTTGTTGATTCTGATGATTTCCACAAAATCTTCAAAAGGTGTTTATTCTTCAACTGCTACACTCTTAAACACCACACATGCATCTGTTCTTGATTTGTTTCTCTAAGAAACGTTTTTCTCCAAGATTCCTCAATTGTGTGGATTTTTTATCTATGCAACTCTGGAACCTAAGTCAAAGACCGCTTAGTGAAATTCCTCAAGACACTTCTGGTCAAATTCCTCAAACTTGATTCTTTTGAAAAACATCTGAGAAGCATATGACCTCTCCAAATTCTTCACACCTATACTCTGTTCACAGGTACACATGTCCGCTGCTGAATCTCTAGGTTCTCATCAACTTAACTCATTTGCAGCATTACTTGAAGACAAATTGCATACCTCATCAGAGAATTCTATTGTTCAAAATCCCCAGTTGAAGAAAATGGCTAATGGCAAAAGACCTCTGAAGGGAGGGAAGAGACCAGAAGTGAATACTGCTTTTGATATCCCAGATCATATCTATGCAGGGTATTGCACTCCTGATGAAGCAATTCATGGCAAGGAGACAAAGAATGAGCGCAAAGTGCGCATTCAGAGATAGAGAGGAGATGGGCCAGAGAATGGAGGGAGTACAGATATGTGACTCCCAAGTAGATGAAGAAATTCGCAGTACACCCTCCATGCCCAAGACCACCTTTGGCACCAGGCCAAGAAGCTGATCCCACTAGCATAAAGCATGGTGAGGACTTTCCAAAAGAATGGGCAAAGCAACAAGCCAAGTTGGCCAAAATGGCCAAAGAAGTAGTGAAGAAATTCAATGAAGATTCTGCTGCTGCCGCTGCTGAGGCCTCTGCTAGCAAGCCCAAGAAGGCTATGCCCAAGAAACCTTCTCACAAGCCCAGTTCCTCAGAAATGCCCTCGTGGCCAAGTTCCTCAAAACCCTCACGGCAAATGCCTCACGCCACCTCCTCCAAAGCAGCTCTAGTTCCCATTGCACAATCCTCAGCTGCTGCTGCCAGGTCCTCGGCACCTGTGCATCTCGCCTCTTGCCAAAGGACCACTGGCATATCAATTGCTTCAGGAGTTTCTGCAAGTTCTTTAGCTCCTCCCCAGTCTTCAATAGCTCGGACCTTGCTGAAGACAAAGGCCACTGATGGACGAGGCACAAGGCCAAGTCCTCACAAGAAGCAGGTCGCCTTTCAAGAACCGTCTAGTGAAAACGAAGCTGATGATGAAGAATTGCCTGAAATCATCAGAGACAGACGGCAAAATCCCGCTAGAGCCAAAGGCAGTAATGTGCCTCTTCTGCTGGATCCCAAGTTGAGCCTTGACTTCATAGACAAGGACCCTAACACTCCTATGCCTGATTTCAATATCACACCTGGCCAAAGTCATATGTTGACGACCTTTATTGGCGAAGAAAAATGGAAGTTTGAAAAGGCCAGGCAACTGAAGAAAGCTCAGTACAAGAAGGAGCATTTTCTGAACAAGAATGTTGTCACTATGACTCCTGATGAACTTGTGGCCATGCAAACTGAGATCAAAGCACTCAGTGATGAATTTGACGCATACCGTGCAGATTGGCTAGGAGCCAAAGTCAGATTCGTCAGAATGGCGAAGGGATTTACCTCAAATGTTGTAGCTTCAACGCAACGTGAAATTCCTTAGGCTGAGGCATCTGCTCAGCCTACTGACAAACATGCAAGCACAGTTTATTAAAATCAGGCTGTTGAAGAAAATAAAAGCACCAGGGCTGATGAAGAAATTCCAGCCGCTGAAGAAATTGCCAGGGCAACCTCCACTGTTGCACCTGATGAATAAACCAGGCCAGTTGAAGCATCTGCTTCTGAGCCTGAGGAAACTGAACATGCCAAGGCAACTGCATCAGTTGTGCCTGAAGAAATTGCACCAATTTCCTCTGCTCCTCCTGCACAGACGACAAGTTCTAACCTTCCTTCTGCATCAGAAGCGAAGAAGACTGCTACCTCTTGAGCATGCGTTGGTTTTCCCTTGAAGAGGAAAGGGTGATGCAGCAAAGTAGCATAAGTATTTCCCTCAGTTTTTGAGAACCAAGGTATCAATCCAGTAGGAGACTACACGCAAATCGCCTAGTACCTGCACAAACAATCAAGAACCTTGCAACCAACGCGATAAAGGGGTTGTCAATCCCTTCACGGCCACTTGCAAAAGTGAGATCTGATAGAGATAATAAGATAAATATTTTTTGTATTTTTGTTGTATAGATTGGAAACTAAAGATTGCAAAATAAATAGTAAACTAGAATTATAGATCGGAAACTTATATGATGTAAAATAGACCCGGGGGCCATAGGTTTCAGTAGTGGCTTCTCTCAAGATAGCATATATTACAGTGGGTGAACAAATTACTTCCGAGCAATTGATTGAAAAGCGAATAGTTATGAGAATATCTAGGCATAATCATGAACATAGGCATCACATCCGTCTCAAGTAGACCGAAATGATTCGACATCTACTACTATTACTCCACACATCGACCGCTATCTAGCATGCATCTAGAGTATTAAGTTCATAAGAACAGAGTAACATATTAAGCAAGATGACATGATGTAGAGGGATAAACTCAAGCAATATGATATAAACCCCATCTTTTTATCCTCGATGGCAACAATACAATACGTGTCGGTTCCCTTTCTGTCACTGGGATCGAGCACTGCAAGATGGAACCCAAAGCTAAGCACTTCTCCCATTGCAAGAAAGATCAATCTAGTAGGCCAAACCAAACTGATAATTCGAAGAGACTTGCAAAGATATGAAATCATGAATATAAGAATTCAGAGAAGAATCAAATATTGTTCATAGATAATCTTGATCATAAACCCACAATTCATCGGATCTAAGCAAACACACCGCAAAAAGTATTACATTGAATAGATCTCCAAGAACATTGAGGAGAACTTTCTATTGAGAACCAAAGAGAGAGGAGAAGCCATCTAGCTAATAACTATGGACCCGAAGGTCTGTGGTAAACTACTCACACATCATCGGGGAGGCTATCGTGTTGATGTAGAAGCCCTCCGTGATCGAATCCCCCTCCGGCAGATCGCCGAAAAAGGCCCCAAGATGGGATCTCATGGGTACAGAAGGTTGAGGTGGTGGAAAAGTGGTTTCGTGGCTCCCCTCGATGTTTTCAGGGTATAAGAGTATATATAGGAGAAATAAGTAGGTCGGTGGAGCTACGAGGGGCCCACGAGGGTGGGGGCGCGCCTACCCCCCTGGGTGCGCCCTCCTGCCTCGTGGCTGCCTCGTTGCGTCTTTGACTTCCACTCCAAGTCTCCTGGATTATGTTTGTTCCAACAAAGATCCTCGGGTTTCATTCCGTTTGGATTCCGTCTGATATTCCTTTTCTGCGAAACACTGAAATAGGTAGAAAAACAACAACTGGCACTGGGCCTCCGGTTAATAGGTTAGTCCCAAAAATAATATGAAAGAGCATATTAAAGCCCATTAAACATCCAAAACAGATAATATAATAGCATGGAATGATAAAAAATTATAGATACGTTGGAGACGTATCAGCATCCCCAAGCTTAATTCCTGCTCGTCCTCGAGTTGGTACATGATAAAAACAAATTTTTTGATGTGGAATGCTACCTAACATAATTTTCAATGTAATTTTCTTGATTGTGGCATGAATGTTCAGATCTGAAAGATTCAAGACAAAAGTTTAATATTGACATAAAAATAATAATACTTCAAGCATACTAATAAAGAAATCATGTCTTCTCAAAATAACGTGGCCAAAGAAAGTTATCCCTACAAAATCATATAGTCTGGCTATGCTCTATCTTCATCACACAAAGTATTTAATCATGCACAACCCCGATGACAAGCCAAGCAATTGTTTCATACTTTGATGTTCTCAAACCTTTTCAACTTTCACGCAATACATGAGCGTGAGCCATGGACATAGCACTATTGGTGGAATAGAATGGTGGCTGTGGAGAAGACAAAAAGGAGATGATAGTCTCACATCAACTAGGCATATCAACGGGCTAGGGAGATGCCCATCAATAGATATCAATTTGAGTGAGTAGGGATTGCCATGCAACGGATGCACTAGAGCTATAAGTGTATGAAAGCTCAACAAAAGAAACTAAGTGGGTGTGCATCCAACTCGCTTGCTCACGAAGACCTAGGGCATTTTGAGGAAGCCCATCATTGGAATATACAAGCCAAGTTCTATAATGAAAAATTCCCACTAGTATATGAAAGTGACAAAATAAGACACTCTCTATCATGAAGATCACGGTGCTACTTTGAAGCACAAGTGTGGAAAAAGGATAGTAACATTGTCCCTTCTCTCTTTTTCTCTCCTCATTTTTTTTATGGTGGGCTTCTTTGGTGATGTAGGGTGGAACCCTATGCGGCTGATATTTCACGAAAGGAGCGGATCCCAACTAAGAACACGAAGAACACGAGGGGAAAATGAGGGAAAACACAAGAGGAACTCTCAAAACCAACAAGATATAGTCACACATATGCTAGATCCTCGAAACACGAGAGGAGATACAAGATCCAAAGTCAACAAGGGACGATACAAAGGTAACCGGTTCTTCTCCGTGAGGAGGTCTTGATGGGGCCACCCAAGAGGGGGTCTTGAATCCAACGTGGATCATCTCCGTAGAGGGGCCGCGATCTCTCTCGTGGAGCAGATCCGTATGGATGAGCAATGCTCTATCTCACATATGAGCTAAACCAATGCTAACCCTAGAAAGAGGGAGATTGGGGAGTATATATAGTCTAGGTGGGTGAAGGGGTACACGGGCCTTGGTCCCTTACACTGTGCACAGACAGGGGAGGCCGGATGTCCGGGCGACGGGCCGGATGTCCGGGCTGGAGGGGCCGGATGTCCAGGCTGGAGGGGCCGGATGTCCGGGCTGGCGGTGCCTGCCTGGATGCTCTCTGGATAGGTGTGGTCTGGATGCCCGGGAGCTCGGGATGGGCGGGATGTCTGGGCCTTTGGCCGGATGTCCGGGCGGCACTGGTTTAGCTTCGGGTGCGTTCTGTGATGGAGGCCGGATGTCCGGGCTGTCGGGCCGGATGTCTGGGCTGAGGCCGGATGTTCGGGGCCTGTAGACTTGGCCGCTGGCTCCTTGGCGCTGGTGACGTTTCCAGGGGCCGGATGTCCGGGGTCCTGGCCGGATGTCCGGGTCCTGGGAGCTGCACTTGACTCCTTCCGTTGGTTCTCCTTGTCCGTGAACTTGGCGGCTTGTCCGTCTTCATGAGCATCTCCGGGAGGGTCCTCTTGACACCTAATCATGCATAGCATATCGGACTTAGGTAGTAGCCATGTCTCGAGTGGATCATATGTGATATCACAAAGGAAGGAAGTCACCTCGTTTTTGAGAGCTCTAGCTCGTGCTCGTGTCATAGGTCCTCTTGGCTCTTGATGAGACAATGGTAGGTCCATGGGGATGACCGTAGGATACTCCGCATCATCTCCCCTCCCTTGGGAAAGATCCGACCTCGGATCGAAATCCTCATCACCATGGTACGGGGAGAGATCTTTGACGTTGAAGATGTCGCTCACGGAGTACTTGTCGCGTGGGATGTCGATCTTGTAGGCGTTGTTGTTGTAGCGTGCAAGCACCTTGAAGGGTCCATCCGCTCGGGGTAGTAGTTTGGACTTGCGTTCATTGGGGAAGCGGTCCTTGCTAAGGTGTAGCCACACAAGATCTCCAATGTTGAATATCATGGGTTGCTTGTTGACGTTGAGCTTGGTCGCGAGTCGTTCTACTTGGCGCTCGATGGTGTGCCGTGTATCTTCATGCATCTTCTTGAGGTAGTTGACTCGGGCACTCGCGTCCATGTTTGTGCGCTCTTGTAGCGGTAGAGGAAGAATGTCCAATGGTGACAATGGGTTGAAGCCATAGACGACCTCGAAGGGGGACTTGCCAGTAGTCGAATGTCTTGCACGGTTGTAGGCGTACTCGGCGATAGGTAGGCACTCCTCCCACTCCTTGATGTTCTTCTTTATCAACATGCATAGTAGAGTGGAGAGTGTGCGGTTCGTCACCTTCGTTTGGCCGTCGGTTTGTGGATGGTATGCCGAAGAGAACAAAAGCTTGATTCTGAGCTTGGCGCACAATGTCTTCCAAAAGTAACTCAAGAACTTGACGTCGCGGTCAGAGACAATCGTCTTTGGCACTCCATGAAGACGCAAGATTTCCCTACAAAACAAATTGGAAACATGTGAAGCATCGTCTATCTTGTTGCAAGGAATGAAATGAGCCATTTTGGAGAATCGGTCCACAACAACAAAAATGGAATCCTTGCCATTTCTAGTTCTAGGCAAACCAAGCACAAAATCCATGCTAATATCTTCCCATGGTTGGTACGGGATTGGAAGAGGCATATAGAGTCCATGAGATTGAGCTTTAGACTTAGCTTTGCGACATATAGAGCATCGGTTGGTGAAGCGGTTGACGTCGCGAAACATCTTTGGCCAAAAGTAGTTCTTGGAGAGCGTGGCAAATGTCTTGTCGCGTCCGAAATGTCCCATTAGTCCTCGGCCATGAGATTCTTGCAAAAGCAACAAACGAAGAGAAGACTCGGGGATGCATAGTTTGTTAGCTCTCATAAGATAACCATCCTTGAGGTAATATCGATCCCAAGAAGTATGCTTCAAACACTTGGCATAAGGAATAGCAAAAGTAGGATCATGCTCATACAAGTCTTTATGTGCTCAAAACCAATGACAATCAATTTAAGTTGAGTAACAAGCATGCATATACGGGAAAGTGCATCCGCCACAACATTTTCCTTACCTTTGATATACTTGATGACATAAGGAAATGACTCAATAAACTCACTCCATTTAGCATGACTCTTGTTCAACTTAGTTTGACCCTTAAGGTATTTAAGCGTTTCATGATCGGTATGGATGATAAATTCATGAGGGCGAAGGTAATGTTCCCATTCATGCAAAACTCGCACTAAAGCATATAGCTCTTTGTCATAGATGGGGTAATTGAGTTGCGCTCCGAAAAGTTTCTCACTAAAGTATGCTATGGGGTGCTTCTCTTGCGTTAACACACCTCCTATGCCATTACCACTAGCATCACAATGAATTTCAAAAGGTTTGTCAAAGTTGGGTAATGCAAGCACGGGAGCATGAATAAGCAAATTCTTAAGCTCATTGAATGCGCTATCTTGCGATGGTCCCCAAACAAAGGGTGCATTCTTCTTGCTCAAAGCATGTAAAGGAGATGCAATAGTGCTAAAATCCTTCACAAATCGACGGTAGAAACAGCTAAACCAAGAAAACTACACACTTGTTGCAAAGTTGTTGGTTGGGGCCAACTCTTAATAACATTTATCTTAGATTCATCAACATGAACACCCTTGGAAGATACTACAAAACCCAAGAAAACAAGCTTATCAACACCAAAAAGGCATTTTTCCATATTAGCATAAAGACGCTCTTTTCAAAGAGTTTGTAGCACAGTTCGAAGGTGGGTGACATGCTCTTTGAGAGATTTGCTAAACACAAGGATATCATCGAAGTAGACAACAACAAATTCACCAATATAAGGGCAAAACACATAATGCATAAGACGCATGAAAGTACCGGGTGCTTCCAATAATCCATAGGCATGACTAACCACTCATACAAACCAAACTTAGTTCTGAAAGCGGTTTTCCATTCATCACCCTCTTGGATGCGGATTTGATAGTAACCACTTTTGAGATCAATTTTGGAAAAAATAGTGGCACCGCTAAGCTCATCAAGCATATCATCAAGGCGTGGAATGGGGTACCTATAGCGAATGGTGATAGCATTGATGGGTCTACAATCGGAACACATGCGAAAGCTACCGTCTCTTTTTGGCACAAGAATGACCGATACGGCACCAGGACTCAAAATTTCACGCACATGTCCATGATCTATGAGATGCTTTACTTGCCTTTGTATTTCTTTGGTTTCTTCAGGGTTGACTCGGTAGGGAGCCTTGTTTGGAAGTGGCGCTCCGGGGATGAGGTTGATGCGGTGCTCGATGCCTCGTAGTGGAGGTAGACCCGGAGGTAGCTCGTCGGGGAAAACATCTTGGAATTCCTGCAAAAGAGAAGATAACACTAAAGGTAGATGGTGAGAGGTGTTAGCTTTTGGTGCTTCGTCCTTGCATAAAAGGACATAGTGCATAACACTTGATGGGTTCTCACACACTTCTCTCATCTCACGTTTGGTGGCAAATAGGACTAAGTTTTTCTTGTCGCTCATCGTGGAGGCACTCAATTTGGGCTTGTGGCGCTCAGTCTCTTTTTATTGGTTCACTCTCTCACTATTCTCTCCACGATGGGTAGCTTGCTTATCGGCGATCACTTGGCTTGGAGACATAGGTCGTAGGACGTACTCTTTGCCTTTCATCTTGAAGCTATAATGATTTGTACGCCCATTGTGGATGACACCTCAGTCGAATTGCCATGGCTGTCCGAGAAGGAGGTGGCACATGGTCATCGGAAGGACATCACACTCCAAAGTGTCTTCGTAAGCTCCGATCTTGAAAGAAACTTGTACTCTATGCTCGACTTGGATGGTGCCGGTGTCGCTTAGCCATTGAACCTTGTATGGGTGCGGGTGCTTCATCTCAACCAATTGAAGCTTGGAGCATAGTTCTTCACTTGCGAGGTTATGGCAACTTCCTCCATCGATGATGACCTTGACGGACCTTCCATTGATGCCGGCCTTGGTGTGGAAGATATGGCATCTTTGGTCTTCGCCTTGTTGATGTTGAAGAGTCAAGACCTTGGAGACAACAAGAGCGGGGCTCGAATCTTCGTCAAAATAGACTTGATCATCTTCATCTTCGTTGTTCACTTGCCGGTGCATGGCCACTAGCTCAAGGGCTTCCATTTCTCCTTCACTCATGGAGTCGTAGGTTCCGTCATCATTGAGGATCATGGTGCGCTTGTTTGTACACTCAAAGGACTTGTGGCCTCAGCCGCCGCATGTGAAGCATTTGAAGGAACTTGTCTTGATGGTCTCATCGGTTGGGGTAGATGACGATGAAGTTTTTGGCTTGAAGTTGCTTGAAGTCAGAGGATGACTTGAGCTTGTCAAAGTTTTCTTGTAACTTGACTTGTCGCCATTGTTTGTAGATGGCTTGGTTGAGGTAGAAGGTGTTGGAGTCGTTGACGCTTGAGAGTTGGAGAAGCCATATGACTTGGATGAGAACTTGGCATATTTGAGGTCATCTTGCACTTGGCGTTCTGCTTTGGTAGCTTGATGCACTAGCTCAATGTGGTTCGAGTATGGTTGGAAGTCGGCGATCTTCTTGATAGGGTGATTGAGTCCATTCAAGAAACGTGCCATAGTTTGCTCATCATCTTCCGTGACATTTGCTCGTATAATGGCAATCTCCATTTCCTTATAGTACTCTTCAATGCTCTTGGTTCCTTGCTTGAGTAGTTGGAGTTTCTTGAAGAGCTCGCGGTTGTAGTAGTTTGGCACGAAATGTGCTCCCATGACATCCTTCATTTGCGCCCAAGTAGTGATGTGTGGTTCTCCTCTTGCCTCTCGGAGCTCAATGACTTGTTCCCACCAAATGAGGATGTAATCTTGGACTTCAAGGGATGCCATCGCTATCTTCTTCTCTTCTTCGTAGTTGTGCAAGCGGAAGATTTTGTCAACCTTCAATGCCCATGATATGTACTCTTCGGGGTCATTGCTTCCGATGAACTTGGGCATGGTGAACTTTAGTTGGCCATATCGTTGCTCTTCATTGTGTTGGGGTCGGGGATGATGACGCCCATGTCGTTGAGGATTGATAATGTCATGTTGCTCTTGGCGAAGAGGGTTGTCGTTCTCATGTTGCTCTTGTCTGGAGGATTTTCAGTGTCGTGTTGCTCTTGTTGAACTTGATGTTCTTGGCGATCTTGTGGAGGAGCTTGTCGAGCTTGACGAGGAACTTGAGGAACTTGACGATGCACACGTGATTGATAAATCCTTTCTTGAACTTCATCGCGAAGTGCTTCTTGATGCTCACGAGCTTGTCGTCCTCGATTGGCTACGGCTCAAATTGAATCTCGAAGGGCACGTTGCGCCTCAAGTGCTTGAGCTTCTCGTAGTTGTTGTTCCTGACGTTGTGCCTCAGCGTCTTGTGCATCTTGATGTTGTCACGCACGCTCCTCTTGTTCTTGTTGCCATTGGTGTTGCCGTACTTGTGCTTGCGTGAATGTAGCTTGGTTTGGACGGTGTCGATGCTCTTGGGAGTCGGTGTTGTGTAGAGGATTGCGGCTTGCTTGACGATCTTGACACGCAGCATGACGAAGAGTGTTCGATGTCGGGGTACTTGAGCCAGAGATAGTGTCGTCAGAGTGTCGACTTGGGCGGCTCCTTCTTGAGTAGGACAAAGTGGTAGAAGAGCAGTTGACCAACAAGGCACAAATCTCGTCCATTCTTGCGCCATTCTCGTGCTTGTGTTCGTTGAGCTTGTTTTTGAAGTAGTCTCTTGTACGTTGCTCGGAGAGTTGCAAGTCGGTGGCGAGGTTGTCGATGCGGTCGCCCATTGCTAGTTGCTCTTGATGCAAGGCTCGTTGTGTACCAAATAGGTGTATCTTGGTGACGTAGTTGTTCGGGTCGTCGTCTTGCTCAAGGAAGAGTGGGTTGGTAGAGGAACTTGGCCTATCCATCATTTCAAGCAAATATGTGAGTGGGAGAAAGAGAAGAACTTATACCAAATGTACCTTGACCGATGTTGAAGATGGATCAATGATCACTCAATGTGTAACAAGGAAATTGCACAATTGGTACCAATTCTTGTCGGTTTCTCACACCTACACAAGTAAAGCTTATAGTGGAGCTTGGTTAGGATGGTGGAACAAAATTTGATGCAATTGTAAGTGAGACTCAATAATGTTGGAAAACATTCGCAAATTTGAAAATGCAACAAGTAGACCAATAGCAAGATAAGGTACACGGAAACACACACGCAAATAGATAAATGGGGTCGTGCAACCAAGGGATGATCCAAAATGTGGAATCCACGAAAATGCTCTTGTTGCACAACACTAGAGAGACACTAGCACGATTGCACAATAGGCGGATACGAACTTGTGCACAACCTACTAAGCAAAAATGCAACGACTTCTATACCAAGTATGCTATATGTATGGTATTCCGATGATATGATCCAAGATGATTGAGTATGACAATCTTAATGTTGTATGATGCTATGGTTCTTGCTTATAAGCTCTTTGCTTATCTTTCCCTTTTTGCTTAAAAGCTTGTTTGGCTCTTACTCTTTTGAGCTCTTTTCTCATGCAAAACTTCATGAACCAAGATAGCAATTGTGTATGCGATGACAACTTTGTGACACAAGAGATGACACCAAGATATGCAACATGATGATATGGTATGTATGCTATGGGAAGTATGATCACTAATGTGCACAAGTCACGTTGCCGGCAATACTCAAAGGCTAGTCTCGATGGGTAAGTGACGCGAAAGTAAGGCTATGGGGTTATCAATGCAAATGCAAGAAAGTATGATGATATCACGATACCAAGATGAGGTCGATACCAAAATGATGTAGCCGTTCATAGTAGTCCTTGGCGAAGATGAGCGGTGGTGATTGTCGGTGTCAAAACCGGCGGATCTCGGGTAGGGGGTCCCGAACTGTGCGCCTAAGGTCGATGGTTACAGGAGACGGGGGACACAATGTTTACCCAGGTTCGGGCCCTCTCTATGGAGGTAATACCCTACTTCCTGCTTGATTCATCTTGATGAATATGAGTATTACAAGAGTTGATCTACCACGAGATCGTAATGGCTAAACCCTAAAAGCCTAGCCTGTATGACTATGGTAATGAGTATATATTTTCCGGACTACACCCTTCGGTTTATATAGACACCGGGGGGATCTAGGGTTACATAGAGTCGGTTACATAAGAAGGAATCTTCATAGATGGTCGCCAAGCTTGCCTTCCACGCCAAGGAGAGTCCAATCCGGACACGGGTACAGTCTTCGGCCTTCATGTCTTCATAGCCCACCAGTCCGGCCCATTGATAATAGGCCGGACGCCCGAGGACCCCTTAGTCCAGGACTCCCTCAGTGATGTTTATGTCGAACCATCCCTAAGTAGCCAAACACGTTAGGAAACGGAAAACCACAACTCAAATTCTCAAAGCGAAAATGGATCAAAAATTGATGGAGTTGGCAGCGGGAGGCTATGGTGGTGCTATGCGGAAGTGGTGGTGGTATGCGGAAGTGTATGTGGGGGGCGGGACAAAATTGGGCGAAAGTTAGGCGGGAAACGGGGCGGTGGATGGAAGTGGTGCTGTCTGGGGCCGGATGTCCGGGCTGAAGGCCGGATGTCCGGGCTGTCGGGCCGGATGTCCGGGCTCTGGATCCGTGGACGAACTCGATGAACACCGCGTGGAGAGGTCAAATCCGAGGCAAAATTTGGGAGATTTTGTGGATGGAAATTGGGGAAAAGATGGGGGAAAGCTAGATCTACTTGCAACACACCAAATCCGCGGATCAAATCCAACAAAACTTCATCACACCAACAAATCACAAAAAAAATTGGGGCTATTTTTTTTGTGGGGCAATTTTCGAATTAGGAACAAAATCAACAAAACTAGGCTAGAAAACAAAGAGAGGGGGCTCCGAAATCGTGATCAACGTGGCTCATGATACCAAGATGATGTAGGGTGGAACCCTATATGCCCGATCTTTCATGAAAGGAGCGGATCCCAACTAAGAACATGAAGAACACGAGGGGAAAATGAGGGAAAACACAAGAGGAACTCTCAAAACCAACAAGATATAGTCACACATATGCTAGATCCTCGAAACATGAGAGGAGATACAAGATCCAAAGTCAACAAGGGACGATACAAAGGTAACTGGTTCTTCTCCGTGAGGAGGTCTTGATGGGGCCACCCAAGAGGGGGTCTTGAATCCAACGTGGATCGTCTCCGTAGAGGGGCCGCGGTCTCTCTCATGGAGCAGATCCATATGGATGAGCAATGCTCTATCTCACATATGAGCTAAACCAATGCTAACCCTAGAAAGAGGGAGATGGGGGAGTATATATAGTCTAGGTGGGCGAAGGGGTACACAGGCCTTGGGCCCTTACACTGTGTGCAGACAGGGGAGGCCGGATGTCCAGGCGACGGGCCGGATGTCCGGGCCTTCGCGAAGGGCCGGATGTCCGGGCTAGAGGGGCCGGATGTCTAGGCTGGCGGTGCTGGCCTGGATGCTCTCTGGATAGGCGGGGTCCGGATGTCCGGGCGAGGGGTGGGATGTCCGAGAGCTCGGGATGGGCCGGATGTCCGGGCCTTTGGCCGGATGTCTGGGCTGAAGTGGTTCAGCTTCGGGTGCGTTCTGTGATGGGCGCCGAATTTCCGGGCAGAGGCCGGGGGGGGGGGGGGGGGGGGGGGGGGGGGGGGGGGGGGGGGGGGGGGGGGGGGGGGGGGGGGGGGGGGGGGGGGGGGGGGGGGGGGGGGGGGGGGGGGGGGGGGGGGGGGGGGGCTGGCCGGATGTCCGGGTCCTGGGAGCTGCACTTGACTCCTTCCGTTGGTTCTCCTTGTCCGTGAACCTGGCGGCTTGTCCGTCTTCATGAGCATCTCCGGGAGGGTCCTCTTGACACCTAATCATGCATAGCATATCTGACTTTGGTAGTAGCCATGTCTTGAGTGGATCATATGTGATATCACTAAGGAAGGAAGTCACCTCGTTCTCGAGAGCTCTAGCTCGTGCTTGTGTCATAGGTCCTCTTGGCTCTTGATGAGACGATGGTAGGTCCATGGGGATGACCGTAGGATGCTCCGCATCATTTGGACTCTTTTTTTTATTTGGGCTTCTTTGGCCTCTTTTAATTTTTTTTTGTCCAGAGTCTCATCCCAACTTATGGGGGAATCATAGTCTCCATCATCCTTTCCTCTCACGGGATAATGCTCTAATAATGAAGATCATCACACTTTTATTTACTTACAACGCATGAATTACAACTCGATACTTAGAATAAATATGACTCTATGTGAATGCCTCCGGCGGTGTACCAGGATATGCAATGAATCAAGAGTGACATGTATGAATGATGAATGGTGGCTTTGCCACAAATACAATGTCAACTATATGATCATGCAAAGCAATATGACAATGATGGAGCGTGTCATAATAAACGGAACGGGGGGGGGGGGGGGGGGGGGGGGGGGGGGGGGGGGGGGGGGGGGGGGGGGGGGGGGGGGGGGGGGGGGGGGGGGGGGGGGGGGGGGGGGGGGGGGGGGGGGGGGGGGGGGGGGGGGGGGGGGGGGGGGGGGGGGGGGGGGGGGGGGGGGGGGGGGGGGGGGGGGGGGGGGGGGGGGGGGGGGGGGGGGGGGGGGGGGGGGGGGGGGGGGGGGGGGGGGGGGGGGGGGGGGGGGGGGGGGGGGGGGGGGGGGGGGGGGGGGGGGGGGGGGGGGGGGGGGGGGGGGGGGGGGGGGGGGGGGGGGGGGGGGGGGGGGGGGGGGGGGGGGGGGGGGGGGGGGGGGGGGGGGGGGGGGGGGGGGGGGGGGGGGGGGGGGGGGGGGGGGGGGGGGGGGGGGGGGGGGGGGGGGGGGGGGGGGGGGGGGGGGGGGGGGGGGGGGGGGGGGGGGGGGGGGGGGGGGGGGGGGGGGGGGGGGGGGGGGGGGGGGGGGGGGGGGGGGGGGGGGGGGGGGGGGGGGGGGGGGGGGGGGGCACTTTATATGATAGTTTTTATTATACCCATCTTGGATGCTCATCATATTAGGCCTAATTTTATAGCCAAAGAAAACTGCCATGCTGTTCACACCATAAAGAATAAAAAGAAAGGAAAAGTGGGCTATTGTGCAGTAAAACTGGACATGCATAAAGCTTATTATAGAGTGGAATGGAATTTCTTGGAGAAAATGATGCTGAAACTTGGCTTTCATAGAGAGGTTGTGGATCTCTTGATGGTGTGTGTGAGATCGGTTAAATGTAAGGTGAGATACAATGATCAAGAGACAGAAGGATTTATTCCCACAAGGGGACTCCGTCAGGGAGACCCCTTATCACCCTATTTATTTCTCATGTGTGCAGAAGGACTATCTAGTGCTCTAGCTCATAAAGAGGAGGTTCGTGGCATTGAAGGAGTTCGGGTGTGCAGAAATGCACCATCAGTATCACACTTACTATTTGCTGATGATTCCCTAATCCTTATGAAGGCAGATATGACTAATGCAACCTCGTTGAGACAGGTACTGGATGAGTATTGTGCGAGTTCTGGGCAGTTGGTGAGTGTGGGCAAAAGCAGTATTTTTTCAGCCCCAATGTTCATGTTGATACCAAGGCTGATATGTGTGCAGAGCTAAATATTATGACTGAAGTTGTGTCAGATACTTATCTAGGCCTTCCAGCTATGGTTGGTTTAGATAGGAGCGATAGTTTCACCCACCTTGTTGAGAGGATTGTGAACAGGTTGAAAGGATGGAAGGAGAAAATATTGTCTTTGGGTGGCAAGGAAATTTTACTGAAAGCTGTAATCCAGTCTATTCCGGTGTTTGCTATGGCAGTGTTTAATATTCCAAAGAAAGTTTGTAAAGAGATTACAGATGCAATGGCAGGTTTCTGGTGGGGTGATTCTGAGGAAGAGAAAAAAATGCATTGGCTTGCTTGGTGGCGAATGTGTCTTCCCAAAGATAAAGGTGGTATGGGCTTTAGAGATTTGCATGCTTTTAATCTAGCAATGTTGGCCAAACAGAGTTGGAGAATGATCACTCACCCTGACACCTTGTGTGCAAAGGTCCTGAGAGCAAAATATTTTCCTGATGGAAATTTATTGAAAGCAGGACCAAAAAAAGGATCCTCTTATACATGGCAAAGCATTGTGGCAGGTTTGCAAACTTTTAGAAGGGGGTATATTTGGAGAGTAGGAAGTGGAGAAAAGATAAATATTTGGGAGGATCATTGGATACCCACCAGCCCCACGGGGGGGGGGGGGGGGGGGGGGGGGGGGGGGGGGGGGGGGGGGGGGGGGGGGGGGGGGGGGGGGGGGGGGGGGGGGGGGGGGGGGGGGGGGGGGGGGGGGGGGGGGGGGGGGGGGGGGGGGGGGGGGGGGGGGGGGGGGGGGGGGGGGGGGGGGGGGGGGGGGGGGGGGGGGGGGGGGGGGGGGGGGGGGGGGGGGGGGGGGGGGGGGCAAGAATGATTTACACAAGGAAGGGTAATATTCTGTTGAGGACAGTGGATGTGCTTCTTGACCCAAACACAAGAACATGGGACGAAGAGTTGATCAGGAGCATTTTCTTGCCAGTGGACTCGGAAAGAATTTTGAGAATCCCATTATCTGAACACCTAACCGATGACTTTGTGGCATGGCATAAGACGAAATCTTTTGTCTTCACAGTCCGGTCTGCATACTACACCGAGTGGGATCACCAATTTGGCTCTAGGCTGGTTAGTACTGAGGGGCCTTCATCGGTTAACCCTGTTTGGGCAGCAGTTTGGAAACTCAATGTCCCTAGCAAAGTCAAAATTTACATCTGGAGAGCATTACGTGGTGTGATCCCGGGAATGGGGGTCCTGGCAAATCGACATATTAAGGTGTCGCCCCAGTGTCCTATATGCAAGGATGGTGCGGAGGATATTAGACATTTGCTGTTCACCTGTACAAGAGCGCGCACTGTATGGAAGGCACTTGGAATCGTTCATCTAATTGATCAGGCCCTTGCTGTCGACCGTTCGGGATCCGTAGTGCTTGAAGAGATTTTGAGATGGCCAAAACAAAAATCACCAGTGATCGGTCAGCTAGGTCTGCAAGAAACGGTGGCGGTCGGCGCGTGGTATATTTGGTGGGAGAGAAGAGAAGCCAAGAAAGGTATGAACATCAAGCCACCTGTATGCTCAGCTTTCTCTATACAAGCAATTACAGCAAACCATGCGGGAAATATTCCTGATCACTCGACAGAAACTGTGAAATGGGAGAAGCCACCAGCGGGAACATACAAAGTGAATACAGGCGCTGCTTTTTTCAATGATGGCTCAGGTGCGGTGGCTGTAATAGTACGTAACTCAAGAGGACAAGCTGTGGCGGGAGTTGCAGGACCAATCTCCGAAGTACATGATGCTGCCTCGGCAGAAGCTCTTGCTGTACGTCGGGGACTGCAACTTATTCATGACATCGGATGCTCTCGAGTAGTAATGGAGTCAGATTGCCTTGAGATAATTCAAGCATGCACCGGGGAAAGTGATATCTGAGCTCCCTATTCTGCGATCATGGCGGATTGTTTTGAACTAGCTCACGGAATATCACTCCTAAGATTTCAGCATTGCTTTAGGGAAGCAAATAGATTGGCACATCGTTTAGCAAGACATGCATATGATTCCCAATTGTCAATTTCGTGGGATGATGAACCTCGATGACTCTAATATCACCATCTTCATATCTCAAAACAATTATCAAGTATCAAACTTCTCATAGTATTCAATGCACTTTATATGATAGTTTTTATTATACCCATCTTGGATGTTCATCATATTAGGACTAATTTTATAGCCAAAGCAAACTACCATGCTGTTCTAAAAGACTCTCAAAATAATATAAGTGAAGCATGAGAGATCAATAATTTCTATAAAATAAAACCACCACCGTGCTCTAAAAGATATAAGCAAAGCACTAGAGCAAAATTATCTAGCTCAAAAGATATAAGTGAAGCACATAGAGTATTCTAACAAATTCCGATTCATGTGTGTCTCTCCCAAAAGGTGTGTACAGCAAGGATGATTGTGGTAAACTAAAAAGCAAATACTCAAATCATACAAGACGCTCCAAGCAAAACACATATCATGTGGTGAATAAAAATATAGCCTCAAGTAAAGTTACCGATAGACGAAGACGAAAGAGGGAATGCCTTCCGGGGCATCCCCAAGCTTAGGCTTTTGTTTGTCCTTGAATTTTACCTTGGGGTGCCTTGGGAATCCCCAAGCTTAGGCTCTTGCCACTCCTTATTCCATAATCCCCCCCCCCCCCCCCCCCCCCCCCCCCCCCCCCCCCCCCCCCCCCCCCCCCCCCCCCCCCCCCCCCCCCCCCCCCCCCCATGATGACACACGGCGACACACAAGAAGCAAGCAAAAAAGAGGCGAATGGAAAAAGCGGGCGAGCGAAAGAAAACAAACCACCACTTAAAGGTACTGTAATGAACTCATTCTTTATTTATATTGGTGTTAAACCTACTGTATTCCAACTTCTCTATGGTTCATACCCTCCGATACTACTCATAGATTCATCAAAATAAGCAAACAACACACGAAAAACAGAATCTGTCAAAAACAGAACAGTCTGTAGTAATCTGTATCAAACGCAAACTTTCTCTAACTCAAAAATTCTACCAAAATAGGACGGAATAAATAATTTGTTTATTGATCTACTGCAATTGGAATCAGTATTTTATCACGTTCTGGTGATTTTTAACAATTGTTTTCGTGAGGAGAAAGTTTCTGATTTTTTCAGCAAGATCAAATAACTATCATCCAAGAAGATCCTATAGGTTTTACTTGGCACAAACACTAATTAAAACATAAAACCACATCTAACCAGAGGCTATATCAAATATTTATTACTAAACAAAACCAAAAAGCAAGAAACAAAAATAAAATTGGGTTGCCTCCCAACAAGCGCTATCGTTTAACGCCCCTAGCTAGGCATAAAAGCGAGAATAGATCTAGGTATTATCGTCTTTGGTATGCAATTCTTCAATAGAACATTTATAACCCTTAGGAGTTTCCTTCTTTTTATTAATGATCAAACTCCTAGGCAATAAATCAAGAAATTCATTTGTAGCAAAAGGTTCCTTAATGATAGCAAAAAAGTTGGAGTGAACACTTATTGATTTGAGATCCGCGTTTTCCTTACTAGGAGATTCACCCTTATTTCTAGGAACATACATAAATTTGGCAACTTTGGTAGTAGGAGGATTTGGAGTATTTTTCATGGATGAAAAGGCAGACCCTAAGTTGGTGATAATATCCTCAAGTTTACCAATTCTTGTGGAATCTTGATCTATTCTTTCGTTAACTATAGGTTCCTTTTCTTTAAAAAAAATCAGAGTAACTCCTACCTTAGATCCATATTGGGTAATTTGGTTGTGGATCTTTTTATCCAAATTTTCAATCAACTCTACAGTGGCAACTTTATTTTCAATAATTTCAAGCCTTTGCATCACATGTTCCAAAGTTAAAATAGTTCCATTAACCAAAAGATGTGGTGGGCCAAACAAATCTATCATAGCATTATAAGAATGAAAAGTTTGGCTACCCAAGAAATTCCCTTCGGTAATGGTATAAAGAATATATCTATTCCAAGGAGTGATGCCTACATAAAAATTGCGAAGAAGAACGGAAGTAGATTGCTTCCTAGTAGATCTATTCTGAGCATTGCAAATTCTATGCCAAGCATCTTTTAGATTTTCTCCCTCCCTTTGTTTAAAATTAAGAACTTCATGATCGGGAGTACTAACAAAGATAGAAGAACTAGCCATGATGACACACGGCGACACACAAGAAGCAAGCAAAAAAGAGGCGAATGGAAAAAGCGGGCGCCCCCCCCCCCCCCCCCCCCCCCCCCCCCCCCCCCCCCCCCCCCCCCCCCCCCCCCCCCCCCCCCCCCCCCCCCCCCCCCCCCCCCCCCCCCCCCCCCCCCCCCCCCCCCCCCCCCCCCCCCCCCCCCCCCCCCCCCCCCCCCCCCCCCCCCCCCCCCCCCCCCCCCCCCCCCCCCCCCCCCCCCCCCCCCCCCCCCCCCCCCCCCCCCCCCCCCCCCCCCCCCCCCCCCCCCCCCCCCCCCCCCCCCCCCCCCCCCCCCCCCCCCCCCCCCCCCCCCCCCCCCCCCCCCCCCCCCCCCCCCCCCCCCCCCCCCCCCCCCCCCCCCCCCCCCCCCCCCCCCCCCCCCCCCCCCCCCCCCCCCCCCCCCCCCCCCCCCCCCCCCCCCCCCCCCCCCCCCCCCCCCCCCCCCCCCCCCCCCCCCCCCCCCCCCCCCCCCCCCCCCCCCCCCCCCCCCCCCCCCCCCCCCCCCCCCCCCCCCCCCCCCCCCCCCCCCCCCCCCCCCCCCCCCCCCCCCCCCCCCCCCCCCCCCCCCCCCCCCCCCCCCCCCCCCCCCCCCCCCCCCCCCCCCCCCCCCCCCCCCCCCCCCCCCCCCCCCCCCCCCCCCCCCCCCCCCCCCCCCCCCCCCCCCCCCCCCCCCCCCCCCCCCCCCCCCCCCCCCCCCCCCCCCCCCCCCCCCCCCCCCCCCCCCCCCCCCCCCCCCCCCCCCCCCCCCCCCCCCCCCCCCCCCCCCCCCCCCCCCCCCCCCCCCCCCCCCCCCCCCCCCCCCCCCCCCCCCCCCCCCCCCCCCCCCCCCCCCCCCCCCCCCCCCCCCCCCCCCCCCCCCCCCCCCCCCCCCCCCCCCCCCCCCCCCCCCCCCCCCCCCCCCCCCCCCCCCCCCCCCCCCCCCCCCCCCCCCCCCCCCCCCCCCCCCCCCCCCCCCCCCCCCCCCCCCCCCCCCCCCCCCCCCCCCCCCCCCCCCCCCCCCCCCCCCCCCCCCCCCCCCCCCCCCCCCCCCCCCCCCCCCCCCCCCCCCCCCCCCCCCCCCCCCCCCCCCCCCCCCCCCCCCCCCCCCCCCCCCCCCCCCCCCCCCCCCCCCCCCCCCCCCCCCCCCCCCCCCCCCCCCCCCCCCCCCCCCCCCCCCCCCCCCCCCCCCCCCCCCCCCCCCCCCCCCCCCCCCCCCCCCCCCCCCCCCCCCCCCCCCCCCCCCCCCCCCCCCCCCCCCCCCCCCCCCCCCCCCCCCCCCCCCCCCCCCCCCCCCCCCCCCCCCCCCCCCCCCCCCCCCCCCCCCCCCCCCCCCCCCCCCCCCCCCCCCCCCCCCCCCCCCCCCCCCCCCCCCCCCAAAACAGCAATTTGCACTGGGCCTTTGGTTAGTAGGTTAGTCCCAAAAATAATATAAAAGTGCTTAGTAAAGCCCATTAAACATCTAAAACAGATAATATAATAGCATGGAACAATCAAAAATTATAGATACGTTGGAGACGTATCAGGGACGTACATGGAGAGGCTGACAGTTGGGACCCACATGGTCCATGGCCGCACACAAGCAAGTACCTCCTTATTCCGCCAAAAAGAATGAATACTCCCGCTGACAGCTTGGACCCACCAGCTATATCTTCGCACGCAAGGAAGTGCCTCCTTATTACGCACAAAAAAAATGAATACTCCCCCTGCTAGCTGGGACCCACCATAGTGGGAGGCTGACTTGTGGGCCTACTAAGTTGACGCGGACGGATGGCTTTGTCAACTTAGTCAACAAACGATTCTATCACCAGTGACCGTTGGATTGTTAACATCCAACGGTCGTCCTGCTTCTTCAACCTCTGATTTTCTTGCTCCAGCCGTCCAAACCACCGCGTGCTCTTGCCTCCTGTGGCCGGCTGTGCTGCCGCGGAGGCCTCACCGCCCCCTACTACTCCCACCGCTGGCCAGGCCCTGCGGCAACAGCAGCCTCACACCGCAGCCGAACCAGTGAACCCTCATACTCCTCTCCGCGTGGGCATCCACTGCCGCGTCTTCCTTGGCTCCGCGTCATTCCCTTCCTAGGCCTCGCCGTCGTCCACCGCCTTGGTGCTCTCGGCGCGGCGTGGTCAATGTGGTCAACGAATGACTTCCATCGGAAGAGTACTATACGTTGAGAGGCTGACAGCTGGGTCCACGGCCGTAGCAAGGAAGTGCCTCCTTATTACGCGCAAAATAATTATTCCTCCACCTGACAGTAGGGACCCACCAGACGGGCCACCGTATTTTGTGAAAAAAAAACGTTTCCCCCTGACTACTGGGACCCACCAGCTACATCTTCGCACGCAAGGAAGTGCGTCCATATTACGGGAAAAAAAATGATTCGCCCCCCTGACTGCTGGGAGCCACCAGCTACATCTTCGCAAGCAAGGAAGTGCCTGACAGTCGGGACCCACCTGGTCGAAGCGTACGTAGCGTTGTCATTCTGGTCGTGAACGTGTACGTACATACTGGTCGATGTAGAGGCACACACGTGTCATAGTAGAGGCGCGCACGTAGCTTGTACACGTACGTACAGCGGCCAGGGTGCAAGAAAGAAAATATGGCCACGTATGTACATACGGGCAGGGTCTCGAATGCCTACTCGCGCATACATATGGCCAGGGCTCGTGTACATGGCTGGGTCAGAACGAAGAAGCTGCGCCATCGTCGTGTTCATGGGGAGGCAACCGGCTGGGTCGGAATGGAATGCGTCGTCGTGTTCATCGAGAGCCAACCGGCTTGGACGGAACAGCCGATGGAAGCGTGGCGTGGCGTACCGCAGAACGGAGGAAACGGCCTTGTGTTCGACCGGCCACGGTCGAAACGGGATCTTGTTCATCGGGAGGGGTCTGGCGTGCCGCAAAACGGAGGAAACGGACCTCATACGGTGGAAACGGGGTCCTGTTGATCGGGAGGGGTGTGGCGTACCGCAAAACGGAGGAAACAGACTTGTGTTGGAGTGCTACGGTCGAAACGGGGGTCCTGTTCATCAGGAGGGGTGTGGCGTATCGCAAAACGGGACTCCACGGGATACTGTTCATCTCCACCGTCGACTGCCTCTAGGGGCTACTGTTCATCCACCGTTGACTGCCTCCATGGGCTCCTGTTCATCCACCGTCGACCTCCTCCAGCCTCCACCTGTGACTGTTCATCCATGGGCTCCTGTTCATCCAGCCTCCACCGCTCCTCCACTGGCTACTGTTCAGCCAGCCCTCTCCACGGGGTCCTGTTCAACCACCCCTCCACGGGCTACTGTTCATCCAGCCCTCCACCGGCTACTGTTCAACCAGCCCTCCATCGGCTACTGTTCAACCAGCCCTCCACCGGCTACTGTTCAACCAGCCCTCCACGGGGTCCTGTTCATCCAGCCCTCCACGGGGTCCTGTTCATCCACCGGCTCGATCGATCGGGGTACTGTTCATCCAGCGACAACGGCCTCTACTACCACGGGGTCCTGTTCATCCAACCCCCCACCGGGAACTGTTCATCCAAACCCCCTCAACAACACTCACTGTTTATCCAGGGAAGGAGGTAGCAGTGTTCAATCGGCTTCAGTTAGCAGCAGTAGCAAAGGAATCACTCGGGTTTAGTTAACAGCAAGGGATCGATCGATCGCTCGGGTTCAGTAACGCGTAGCCTACAGTGCAATCGCTCGGGTTCAGTTAGAGCCCAACGCCTCACTCGGGTTCAGTTAGAGCCCAACGCCTCGCACACACGCGCGTACGTATGAGAGAAACGCGCATCGCTCGGCCCCCGACCACCCACCGTAACTGGGAACTCCCCGATATTTTCCGCGCCCTCGCTTCTACCACGGTTTTTTCCGTCATGGACGGCCCAAAGAATGTCATGTAGCTGCGTCTCCGGCCCGCCCAGGATGAAAAGCCCATTTTCTGTCATGATTTTTTGTCACAGAAGTAGGACCCCACCACATCTATGATGATACCGGGTTTTATCACATTTATCGTCATAGAAGTGTCAGAAGTATGACAGAATTTTTTTTCGTTCAGCCCAAAATGTCACGGATGTGTCTTTTTTTTGTAGTGTTAGGCCTCTCTCGCACACATTGCCCCCCCAGACACACCTCTCTCTTAGTAGTTGGCAGATATGATTCCATCAGATCATTCGGTAGTATATCCCTGACTATTAGGCTGGATGGTAATACAAGGCAAAGTTTTACCCAAGTTCGGACCATTGTAGTTGAGGAAAAAGCCTACTCCTGGTACTGTATATTAGTGATAGGGGTGTGTACAAAGTACACGTGAATACCAGGCATTGTGCGTGTGTGTATACTATCGACGAACTAGCCCCGAGGCTTCTATAACATACTCGGGGCCTAGGGTTACGAATCATATATAGTCGGCTTATCACTAGCGGGGATAGAGTCCTCCACGACTCTGGTAGCTTCGTGTTGTACTCCGAGTCCTCCACATGGGTCTTCGTATAATGCGTCTCGGTCCAACCTATGTGGCGCAGGATGGAACCGACCCATGAGTCCTCATGTTGACCCACCACAACTAGAAATGATGTGCCCACCCCAACTAGAAATGATGTGCCCACCACACCACACACGCAATCGGCCACTAAGAAAATAAGCATATACAATAGTACAATGTTATACATGAAAGTTAATTGCATGGTGCATCCAAAAATATTTGTTCTGCATTGTGAATGTTTATATTTTCTCCTAAAATATTAGTCACGGGAAAGAGAAACAAAGGGCATATCTCTCCTAGTCTCCACCGGACACCCCCTCTTTCTACACCACTTTCACGTACGCACACAAACTATCTCTCGGCCCTCTAAAAGTATGCATGCCCATGACACATTCATGCGTGACAGTCAGTTTATTTCAAGCGAAAGCACTATACGGTCGGTGTACTTCAGAATATGCTCATTACGGTCACCGTATATATTCTCGTGGTGATCATATGGTATCTAGCTCATGATACATCTCCGTATTTTGTTGATGACACTGACGGACATTGTATTTGATGCGTGCTCCGTATTTTGTTGACAATACTTACGGTCATTGTATTTGAAGCGAAAGCATGATATGGTCACTGGACTTCAGAATAAGCTCATCACGGTCAGCACATACATTTTGTGGTGCTAACCAACCTGTGGTTGGATGGTTAGGAGGACAGTGGTTTCTCGAGCCCACCAGGGTTAAAGTCCTGGTGCTCGCATTTATCCTGGGTTAATTTCAGTATTTTTCCGGCGATGTGCATTCAGTGGGAGGAGACGTTCCACCAGACTACGAGGCACCTATGGTGACTTCGTAAAATCTCAAGATCATATGCTGGCTCACTCTCTCGAAGGTGCTCATAGGGGTAGGGTCTGCGTGTGTGCGCTTATAGCGGTGAGTGCTTGCGCCTATATATGAGCGCTTGCGTCTGTACCGTGTTAAAAAAATACATGTCGTGATTATACGGTCACTGGCTCACCCGTACAACTCCGTATTTTGTTGATGACACAATCAATTGACCAGTCAAACGTTCCATGTGGCGCAACTAGTGTTGCACCATCGGGGCGCGTAACCATGGGGCCCACCTGTCAGCGTGTATATGAAAGAAAGAAATGGTAGTTTGAGTCTGTACTGTGTTAATAAAATACATTTTAGGGTGATCATACGGTCACTGGCTCACCATACAGCTCCGTAATTTCCCCCCCCCCCCCCCCCCCCCCCCCCCCCCCCCCCCCCCCCCCCCCCCCCCCCCCCCCCCCCCCCCCCCCCCCCCCCCCCCCCCCCCCCCCCCCCCCCCCCCCCCCCCCCCCCCCCCCCCCCCCCCCCCCCCCCCCCCCCCCCCCCCCCCCCCCCCCCCCCCCCCCCCCCCCCCCCCCCCCCCCCCCCCCCCCCCCCCCCCCCCCCCCCCCCCCCCCCCCCCCCCCCCCCCCCCCCCCCCCCCCCCCCCCCCCCCCCCCCCCCCCCCCCCCCCCCCCCCCCCCCCCCCCCCCCCCCCCCCCCCCCCCCCCCCCCCCCCCCCCCCCCCCCCCCCCCCCCCCCCCCCCCCCCCCCCCCCCCCCCCCCCCCCCCCCCCCCCCCCCCCCCCCCCCCCCCCCCCCCCCCCCCCCCCCCCCCCCCCCCCCCCCCCCCCCCCCCCCCCCCCCCCCCCCCCCCCCCCCCCCCCCCCCCCCCCCCCCCCCCCCCCCCCCCCCCCCCCCCCCCCCCCCCCCCCCCCCCCCCCCCCCCCCCCCCCCCCCCCCCCCCCCCCCCCCCCCCCCCCCCCCCCCCCCCCCCCCCCCCCCCCCCCCCCCCCCCCCCCCCCCCCCCCCCCCCCCCCCCCCCCCCCTGACCGCCCTGGCCCACCAAAAGTTCCTCTGCCGTGCGCTGCCTGCGTTGGGTCACTGACATGCAGGCCATGTACCCAAAGAGCCCACACGTCAGTGGAAGAACGACGCGGTGTCGTACGTCAGAGTCGAGGGCGCCACTCGATGCACACCCGGCTGAACACGCCTCCTTGCCGCATTCAAACGCCTCCATGAAACCCGTGTGGAAGCCGAGAAACCCACTCTGGACACACGTCCATTCATGACCGGGCCGGCATTAAACGCAACGCCGGCCGAGCTCCTCCCGTCCACCGTCTATTTAATCTCCTATTTAAACGAGGCCAAACGCCGACCAAGAATCTCACCCCTCCGCCGCTCCCCTATCTCCTCCTTCACCATTTTGTCCACTCTTACAATGGCTTACGAAGAGTAGTTATCCCGCATCCAAGCCGGTTGGGTGGCCCGCCGAGCCTGTCGGATACGAGCTATGCAGCTCGCTGATCCACCTCCCTCCCCTCGCCCGACGAAGCCAGTTGCCGCCCCAAGCCGACGCGCAGTTCAGCAACTCGCTGCTCCAGGCCAGCTCGACGAGGAGCGGCGCACGAGAGTCGTCGCTGCCGTCCATGCCGCCGCCTCGTACCGCACCTCCCATGTCTTCAACCGCGTCTCCCATTTCTGTGGCCGAGACTCCCATGCCGGTGGCCGCGCCATGCAAGGAGAGACAGAAGCCGGGTGCGCGGAGAGCGACGAGTCGGTGGCCAGCGCCTCCGCGTCCGCCGCCATCATCGAGGAGAAGTAGAACACGGGAGGCCGCCGCCACTTGGGTCCCATGAAGGCCACCGCGGAGGTGACGCCGGCGTACACAGCAGGTGTCTTGCCGGATCCTTTTGTTGCGAGGACCTTCGTCGACCCCGCATGGGCTCCACGAAAGCGGAGAAGCCCCCTTCCACCATCATCTTGGGCACCAGCCAACCATATCAGTTGGGCAGCGGGGAAGCGAGCCATCCTTTGCGCTGAAGCATATACCTCCGGGGCTCCCGGCAGTCCGGTGATCATGCTGCCAGACATGAGGAACACAAATGGATCGGCGGGCGACCATTTAGGCCAGGTATTATATACCTGTGCTGTCCAGAACTAGCACCGCTTAGTTGATTTGAATGTAATGAAATCCATGTTTGTATGAAAATCTGGTATTTTATACGAATTCCGTCATTGTTTATGAGAAATATCACCGTGTTTGCATGAATTTCGTCCGGTTGGTTGAGTTGCTGTCAGAATGTGTGCGGCTACGGTTGGATGGCGTAATATGCAGGTCGCCGGTTGGTCTGCGGCCGGCTCGGGCGGCGTGGTGGGACAAAAAAAGCATAGCTCGTGCGATCTCGTCTCCAATGTGCACGCTGGAGGATGCATGAGCACCCGAGCCATTCCTCGTTCATCGGTGGCAAAGGCACCGGTGGACAAAAGGGTCGCCAATATTTTGGCTACCCCGGGCAAAATCCAAACAGCCCCTCCCAGTAGATTCAAATCCCTCGTTTGCCGTGAAATTTTGCCATGTGTTGTTTTCATGGACTAGCAAGATGCCCGTGCATTGCAGGGAACATCAAGATGCATTTTTTTACAAAACACCTGCTGTGATTGACCCATGCAGGAGTAATCCCATGTGTAAAAACTAATGATATCTCGAGAATTTTATCGGAAAAATGGTATCTCAAGAATTTCATCAAAAAAATGATACCCCCCCCCCCCCCCCCCCCCCCCCCCCCCCCCCCCCCCCCCCCCCCCCCCCCCCCCCCCCCCCCCCCCCCCCCCCCCCCCCCCCCCCCCCCCCCCCCCCCCCCCCCCCCCCCCCCCCCCCCCCCCCCCCCCCCCCCCCCCCCCCCCCCCCCCCCCCCCCCCCCCCCCCCCCCCCCCCCCCCCCCCCCCCCCCCCCCCCCCCCCCCCCCCCCCCCCCCCCCCCCCCCCCCCCCCCCCCCCCCCCCCCCCCCCCCCCCCCCCCCCCCCCCCCCCCCCCCCCCCCCCCCCCCCCCCCCCCCCCCCCCCCCCCCCCCCCCCCCCCCCCCCCCCCCCCCCCCCCCCCCCCCCCCCCCCCCCCCCCCCCCCCCCCCCCCCCCCCCCCCCCCCCCCCCCCCCCCCCCCCCCCCCCCCCCCCCCCCCCCCCCCCCCCCCCCCCCCCCCCCCCCCCCCCCCCCCCCCCCCCCCCCCCCCCCCCCCCCCCCCCCCCCCCCCCCCCCCCCCCCCCCCCCCCCCCCCCCCCCCCCCCCCCCCCCCCCCCCCCCCCCCCCCCCCCCCCCCCCCCCCCCCCCCCCCCCCCCCCCCCCCCCCCCCCCCCCCCCCCCCCCCCCCCCCCCCCCCCCCCCCCCCCCCCCCCCCCCCCCCCCCCCCCCCCCCCCCCCCCCCCCCCCCCCCCCCCCCCCCCCCCCCCCCCCCCCCCCCCCCCCCCCCCCCCCCCCCCCCCCCCCCCCCCCCCCCCCCCCCCCCCCCCCCCCCCCCCCCCCCCCCCCCCCCCCCCCCCCCCCCCCCCCCCCCCCCCCCCCCCCCCCCCCCCCCCCCCCCCCCCCCCCCCCCCCCCCCCCCCCCCCCCCCCCCCCCCCCCCCCCCCCCCCCCCCCCCCCCCCCCCCCCCCCCCCCCCCCCCCCCCCCCCCCCCCCCCCCCCCCCCCCCGTTATGTTTACCGAGGCATTAATTAGAACGAATGCATGCATGACCACTAAATTTCCATGAACTTCTACATGCATTGGTGAGTTTTCTCTTGACAATGCTTGCATTGGGTGATTTAACGCACCTCAAAATCCAACATGTGATGGTACTACTACTACTAGTAGAATTGAGACTTATAAAACGGAAAAATGATTTTTTTTAGATGAGCCCTATAAACCGGAAAGGAAGGAGTAGTAAGTAGTATACTACCTCCATAGTGGGTACATACTCCGTAAAATCAGATTTTCCCAAAACTAAGTTGCTCAACCTTTATTTGCTTGTTTCCCTTCCTACCTCGTTGCCTCGAACAGACTATGCCAAACTCCCCTGCCCGCCGCTCGGGAAAAGACCCGCCCTCGCCTTTTTTTTAGTCCGGGTTTGTATCGATGGATCGCGCGAAGCAGCAAAAACCAAGCCGTGTCTTGTACTCCTCCGTCGACGCTCGCTTTCATGAATTATGTACTTCCTCTTGCCGACATGTGGGACATATAGCAACCGGGTCGACGTGTCATGCACCAAATAACAGTGCAGAACAGCAGGGGGACGCACCCCAGTCGTACCGCCCCAGCAGTAGTAATGAGCAATGAGACGTCAAATCACAATGCCGCACCTTCCCAGACGGACGAAGCAACCATTATTTCACACTTCGCTTCGCCATCATCTCCTTCAAGAAAACCACGTAGTATTGCTTCTGCCATTGTTCTGCCTCAAGAGGGACACGCGCATCGCCTTGGTACATCATGACACGTGGGACCGCATGACAGGCAATGCTCTCCCGCCCATCGCTCGGTAAAATCACCTCATTTTTACTACTTCCTCCGTATCGGTTTACCGGGCATGCACGTCGTTCTAGGTTGAGAATTTAACTGGCTATATATGTGATGAACAGTATATGTTTAGAAACTACATCCGCTTAAGAATCGAATGATATACTTTTTGTGACATAGTAACTCATATTTAGTTAGTCAAATGGATGACCAAGAACTACGTGCGCGCCCTATGAACCGAGACGGAGAGGGTAGTACAGTACGTATCTTTTCTCTACTCCTATAACAGACTCAGTTGGTGATGATGGTGTGTCTGCCATCCATCATTTCTGACCATCCGATCTGCATCTAACGACTATGATGTAAGTCGTGGCATTTTTGCAACAAGACCCCACTCCTCTGCTCCAATTTGCAGAAACCCCTTAGTATCTTGAAACCAACCACATCCCTCCCCCACCTCATCAAAACAGCCACAAGGAATTTATTTTGAGTGAAACCTAATACGAGTATATTTTTAGTGATATATACACCAAACTATAGTGTTTTTCTTTCAAGTTTGTGAACATGTATTATTCTATTTTGGATCCGTTGCAACGCACGGGCACATTGCTAGTTAGATCAATATAGTCGGGATTCACCAAGGAGAAAAACCAAGTGGTAGGCTGCTCCTGTCGTGTTGGTGTAGCAACTCAGGGCTCATTCGGTTTGGAGGAAATCAGAATGTAGGAATTAGGAGTAGTATAGGAATTTGATAGGATGGCACTTGCCATCCTAAGGAATTGACTTGCCTCGTTCCTACGCGCAAAATGAGCTTTGAGTGGATGTGTAGTTTCCTCCAAAAACACAGGAAATGAGTAGTATTCCTACGAAATTCCTATATGCATTTCCTATAAACCGAATGCATATATAGGAAATTTTCCTCCGGAATCCTTGTTCCTATCACTACTGCAGGATGCTGCTAACGCGACACTACGATTAGAGACCCTTCGATGAAACTGTGTGCGATGCAATAATCGCAAACAGTGGTGTAAATGAACCGTCAAAAAAGGTGCAAAACGTTTGCAATGGCGGAGCCATCAAACACAGTTCAGATTTTAGTTGCGTGTGCGATCCAGGGCATACAGTTCAGTCCAATGAACTATTTGCGATAAGGCGGAACAAAAGAAACAGGCAGCCTAATGAAGGCATGTGCGATATAGAGCATACGGTTCACTCGGATGAACTATTTGTGATTAGGCAACACAAAAGAAACGGTCAGCCAGATCAAGGTGTGTGTGATTGAGGGCATACGCTTCAGAAGGATTCCCCCCCCCCCCCCCCCCCCCCCCCCCCCCCCCCCCCCCCCCCCCCCCCCCCCCCCCCCCCCCCCCCCCCCCCCCCCCCCCCCCCCCCCCCCCCCCCCCCCCCCCCCCCCCCCCCCCCCCCCCCCCCCCCCCCCCCCCCCCCCCCCCCCCCCCCCCCCCCCCCCCCCCCCCCCCCCCCCCCCCCCCCCCCCCCCCCCCCCCCCCCCCCCCCCCCCCCCCCCCCCCCCCCCCCCCCCCCCCCCCCCCCCCCCCCCCCCCCCCCCCCCCCCCCCCCCCCCCCCCCCCCCCCCCCCCCCCCCCCCCCCCCCCCCCCCCCCCCCCCCCCCCCCCCCCCCCCCCCCCCCCCCCCCCCCCCCCCCCCCCCCCCCCCCCCCCCCCCCCCCCCCCCCCCCCCCCCCCCCCCCCCCCCCCCCCCCCCCCCCCCCCCCCCCCCCCCCCCCCCCCCCCCCCCCCCCCCCCCCCCCCCCCCCCCCCCCCCCCCCCCCCCCCCCCCCCCCCCCCCCCCCCCCCCCCCCCCCCCCCCCCCCCCCCCCCCCCCCCCCCCCCCCCCCCCCCCCCCCCCCCCCCCCCCCCCCCCCCCCCCCCCCCCCCCCCCCCCCCCCCCCCCCCCCCCCCCCCCCCCCCCCCCCCCCCCCCCCCCCCCCCCCCCCCCCCCCCCCCCCCCCCCCCCCCCCCCCCCCCCCCCCCCCCCCCCCCCCCCCCCCCCCCCCCCCCCCCCCCCCCCCCCCCCCCCCCCCCCCCCCCCCCCCCCCCCCCCCCCCCCCCCCCCCCCCCCCCCCCCCCCCCCCCCCCCCCCCCCCCCCCCCCCCCCCCCCCCCCCCCCCCCCCCCCCCCCCCCCCCCCCCCCCCCCCCCCCCCCCCCCCCCCCCCCCCCCCCCCCCCCCCCCCCCCCCCCCCCCCCCCCCCCCCCCCCCCCCCCCCCCCCCCCCCCCCCCCCCCCCCCCCCCCCCCCCCCCCCCCCCCCCCCCCCCCCCCCCCCCCCCCCCCCCCCCCCCCCCCCCCCCCCCCCCCCCCCCCCCCCCCCCCCCCCCCCCCCCCCCCCCCCCCCCCCCCCCCCCCCCCCCCCCCCCCCCCCCCCCCCCCCCCCCCCCCCCCCCCCCCCCCCCCCCCCCCCCCCCCCCCCCCCCCCCCCCCCCCCCCCCCCCCCCCCCCCCCCCCCCCCCCCCCCCCCCCCCCCCCCCCCCCCCCCCCCCCCCCCCCCCCCCCCCCCCCCCCCCCCCCCCCCCCCCCCCCCCCCCCCCCCCCCCCCCCCCCCCCCCCCCCCCCCCCCCCCCCCCCCCCCCCCCCCCCCCCCCCCCCCCCCCCCCCCCCCCCCCCCCCCCCCCCCCCCCCCCCCCCCCCCCCCCCCCCCCCCCCCCCCCCCCCCCCCCCCCCCCCCCCCCCCCCCCCCCCCCCCCCCCCCCCCCCCCCCCCCCCCCCCCCCCCCCCCCCCCCCCCCCCCCCCCCCCCCCCCCCCCCCCCCCCCCCCCCCCCCCCCCCCCCCCCCCCCCCCCCCCCCCCCCCCCCCCCCCCCCCCCCCCCCAGTTTTTTCAGCACTGGCAGTCGAAGCATTTGTACCAGATAGTCTGCTAGATGGCACCGGGTCAAGGTGGCGGTGTGGAGAGAGGAGGAAAACCATGAGATGGGCATTGGTGGTGAGGGCACAGATGCAGCTCTTGGTGGAAACCTATCGCTGTAATGGTAGAACTCAAGCTACTGGAGTTTATAGAATTGACGGGATGTCAGCCAGGTGGCCACCGTGCAGGGTATGTCTAGCAGGTAGCATGCCGGGATGCAGATGCGTTGAACGGAGCCCCCGTGGGAGGAGATGATGGCTCCGGGGAGTTCAGAATCATCATCGACAGATAGCCGACGACAGTCGAGATTAAGAGGCGCGGTGCGCCACAGAGTGCGCCACCGAGATGTGAGGACTTGTGTGCGGCAGCCATCCTTGGTGGGGAGAAGGGAGATGATCTCCCCAAGGATTCCGTCTGGGAGATCGCTGATGCGGTCCGTCGGAGATTCTACTGGTTCCTCAGGTCCAAGGGGGTGCTTCTGGCCGCACAGCCGGGTCGAAGATCTACTTCCGGCGACGGCGCTGGTCGGAGCCTCATCTGTGTTCATACCAATCTAAAAGAAAAAAATGGCATAACATGTAGGACATTCGAAATCAATTCCCAAGATTAGGAAGAAAAAAGGCACAAACATATATGTAGGTGACTAACCGGTTTTCCGTCGGAGTCGCAGTTGTTGCCGGAGTTGCTGTTGACCTCCGGCTCCAGCTGGGGGGCACGACGGCGCCGACGAATTCAAGGTCGTGCTGCTGCCCGCGCGAGACCTCGTCGGCGGCGACGGAAACCTCTGTGGTTAGCTTGACGTGTTGTGCAGGTGCTTCACCAGCCCCGGCGTCGCCACTGCCTCCGATGGTGCGCTTCGGCGGCATCGTCATACACTCTGGAGTCCAGACGTCGGTGACCACTGTGGACCGGGGGTGCGGCCGCCTATTATGGCCGGCGGCTCGGGCGCGCAATTAATACGGACCAGTGGGAGCGAGGCAGGCTGCGGTCAAAAGTTGTCTCGCCTCCTGGTGAGCCTGCGCGGCGGACGTCTGCCATTCCTACCATCATTTCACACAGCTACTCGCACGCCTCCCCGTCAATACACACACCTGCACACATGCCTCTCGGTATGCCTGCGCGGCGGACTGCTCACATGCGTCCCGTCAACTCACACCCGCTCACACGACACACGGGGCGTGTGGCAGCACGTATATTCTTTGGTTTATTTTCTGCCGCTTTACTGCTTCACTGAACCGTTTGCGTTGAAGAGATGCACAAATCCTGCGTTGAACATCTCGCACGCTTCCCAGTGAACCTGTGCACCGGACGAGTTTTGGATTTACTAGAATTTAAAAACCAGGCATCTAAATGTTTTGCCAGCAATCAACAGTGCCCTGGTGTTTGAAATTCATTCTCATTTCTTGCATGGGACCTAAGCATGCACATAAGGACACATATTTGATTTTTCAACCAATTTATAGTCACTGGAGCATGCGCATGTAGTTCAAATTTGAATTATGCACATAAATGCATTGAAAACTCAGTTAATGCATAAAAATGTCCAAACGAACCCCGAAAAATCACAAAAATTGACATAGCACTCCTGTTGTTCTATGTTGACATGAGAAAAAAAATTTGAAAGCAATAAGAGGCAATGGATATCGTTTCGTCCCCAAAAGTGGGACGTTCCCTACCGAAAACCATCATGGTTGTTGTGAGAAGCTCCAGTTTGTGAGAAGCATATACCCAAACCTGCCCCAAATGGGACAAAATTTGTACCACGGCATACGGGTGCCCTTCCATGATAGCATGCCAAGTTTCATGAATTTCAGACGAGTTTTGGATTAGTTGAATTTAAAAACCAGGCATCTCAATGTTTTGCCGGCAATCAACGGTGCCCTGGTGTTTGAAATTCATTCCCATTTCTTGCATGGGACCTAAGCATGCACCCAAGGACACATATTTGATTTTTCAACCAATTTATATGCACTGGAGCATGCGCATGTAGTTCAAATTTGAATTATGCACATAAATGCATTGAAAACTCAGTTAATGCATAAAAATGTCCAAATGAACCCCGAAAAATCACAAAAATTCACACAACACTCCTGTTGTTCTATGTTGGCACGAGAAAAAAAAATTGAGAGCAATAAGAGGCAATGGATATTGTTTCGTCCCCAAAGGTGGGACATTCCCTATCGAAAACCATCTTGCTTGTTGTGAGAAGCTCCGGTTTGTGAGAAGCATATACCCAAACCTGCCCCAAATTGGACAAAATTTGTACCACGGCATGTTGATGCCGCTCCATGATAGCATGCCAAGTTTCATGAATTTCAGACGAGTTTTGGATTTACAAGAATTTAAAAACCAGGCATCTCAATGTTTTGCCGGCAACAAACGGTGCCCTGGTGTTTGAAATTCATTTCCATTTCTTGGATGGGACCTAAGCATGCACCCAAGGACACATATTTGATTTTTCAACCAATTTATATGCACTGGAGCATGCACATGTAGTTCAAATTTGAATTATGCACATAAATGCATTGAAAACTCAGTTAATGCATAAAAATGTCCAAACAAACCCCCAAAAATCACAAAAATTCACACAACACTCCTGTTGTTCTATGTTGACACGAGAAAAAAACTTGAAAGCAATAAGAGGCAATGGATATCGTTTTGTCCCCTAAGGCGGGACATTCCCTACCGAAAACCATCATGCTTGTTGTGAGAAGCTCCGGTTTGTGAGAAGCATATACCCAAACCTGCCTCAAATGGGACAAAATTTGTACCACGACATGTTGATGCCGCTCCATGATAGCATGCCAAGTTTCATGAATTTTAGATGAGTTTTGGATTTACTAGAATTTAAAAACCAGGCATCTCAATGTTTTGCCGGCAATCAACGGTGCCATGGTGTTTGAAATTCATTCCCATTTCTTGCTTGGGACCTAAGCATGCACCCAAGGACAAAGATTTGATTTTTCAACGAATTTATATGCACTGGAGCATGTGCATGTAGTTCAAATTTGAATTATGCACATAAATGCATTGAAAACTCACTTAATGCATAAAAATGTCCAAACGAACCCTGAATAATTCCAATTCTTTTATGATCACTGCAGATAAAAGGTCTAGCAATTCAAACACCGTCCATGGCCGCTGTGATCCCATTATGTAATTCAAATCAAGACCAAAAATCAAGTAGATCCCACATAGTTTATTATAACCAACCGTGTGAGATGCAGCACAAAATATCTTTGGACCATGTCTGAATAAGGGACCGTGTCTGATGACACTTTGCGCGCCAGTTTTTTGGCTGAAGCGATTCCAAATTTTCGGCTTCCGTACAAATATCTACCTCCCCGCCCCCTCCCCCTTACCAAAAGCCACATTTCCTCCCTTTCCGCCTTCCTTTCCAAGTTGAAACGTTCACTCCTTGCTTGCAGCACCACCGCCTCCTCGCCGGCGACCCTCCTTCACGCTGCTCGGCCTCGCCTATCCAGGCAGGTAATCCACACCCGACCCCCATCCTCCTCCTTCTTCCACATCCCACATGCCCCGATCGCCGGCGCGAGCACGACACCTTCCACCCAAATCACCGACCCCTCTACCAAATAAGCGCCGGCCTAAGCCATGGTGCACACACTATAGCCAGGACCACAAGGAGCATTTCGCAGCGGAGAAGCAAATCGCGGCCGCACGCGCGGATAAGGTTGCGATGGCTGCCATTCGTGCCGACACCCAGATCTTGGAGGAGCACCTCACCGTCGAGGCCACCGTTGATGCCTCGCGCGCTGACGCCGCGACGCGGTTGGCTGCTTTAAACGACAGTTCGTGGCATTTTCTCGAGGCCACCGTCGGTGCCTTTGATGAAGACTACGAGGTGTTTTCTCAGTGTGCACGTGCTTACCTCATCTCGAGAGCCAGTAGGTTGGTGCCCGGAGCAGCTCATGCAACTCACCACTACAACGAGGGCACCCACGATGCGGAGGCCTCGCCCTCTTCCATGTCCAAGGAGCCAATCGTCATCGATATCTCCGACAATGAGGAGTAGCTTGTCTTATTAGCTCACTATAAGGACCCATGTTCAGTTTGCTAGCTACTGCCTTTCCTTAACAAATTCTAGTGAATTGTGCTATCTACTTTCACCATGCAATCTGATACGTCTCCAACGTATCTATAATTTTTGATTGTTCCATGCTATTATATTATCTGTTTTGGATGTTCAATGGGCTTTATTATACACTTTTATATTATTTTTGGGACTAACCTATTAACCGGAGGCCCAGCCCAAATTGCTGTTTTTTTGCCTATTTCAGTGTTTCAAAGGAAAGGAATATCAAACGGAGTTGAAACGGAATGAAACCTTTGGGAACATGATTTTCGGAACAAACGTGATCCAGAGGACTTGGAGTGGATGTCAAGCAATCATCGAGGAGGCCACGAGGCAGGGAGGCACGCCTGCCCCCCTAGGTGCGCCCACCACCCTCGTGGGCCCCTCGTAGCTCTCCTGACCGACCTCTTTCACCTATATATACTCATATGCCCTGGAAACATCAGTTAAGGAGCCAAAACCCTATTTCCACCACCGCAACTCTCTGTACCCGTGAGATCCCATCTTGGGGCCTTTTCCGGCGCTCCGCTGGAGGGGGCATTGATCACGGAGGGCTTCTACA
>JAAAWM010011160.1:0-64860 GCA_036873465.1 Thinopyrum obtusiflorum
TGTCGATGACACAAAAGATGCATCCTTATGTTGGCCGCAAGCTTATTTTGTCTCATTAACAATGTTTTATTCTATGCTTCCAACCAAGATGAGTAATGTTGAGTTGACATATTTTCATGCTTCCTAATTTCTGCCTTATTGTGTTTAACAAATAAGCTTCTTAATTCTAATGCCTTGCTTCCATACAACTGTTTTTTAGCAGCCATCTTCATGTCTGGGGGGGGGGGGGGGGGGGGGGGGGGGGGGGGGGGGGGGGGGGGGGGGGGGGGGGGGGGGGGGGGGGGGGGGGGGGGGGGGGGGGGGGGGGGGGGGGGGGGGGGGGGGGGGGGGGGGGGGGGGGGGGGGGGGGGGGGTGGTCTGACATATGGTTGGACCAGCCAACATTGTGTGCGAGTGGCAATTTTTTCTTCAAGGCGTTGTCTTGGGGTGTTACGTCCTTTTTCTGCTAATATATAGCTTGTAGGTTTGATGGTAGGTTTCGGAGATGCTGCCGCGAGGCTTGTCCTTCGTGGACAGCCTTGGGTTTTTTCTTTTATTTTTGTAAACCGATTTGATCAGCATCAGTGCTAGGCTTTGCTTGGCATTATTTCAATATTAATAATATATAATTGTGTGCATCAAGTGATGCAGAGGCCAGGGGTATATCCTCCTTTTCAGGAAAACAAAAGGTCGAAGAGAGAAGAACCATAGGAATAAATTTTGCAGCAGAAGCAACAGCTGCTTCTACATTCTGGATGTTGTTGTAAAGTACATCTTGGGTGCTGTTGTAAATGAATATGCTGGAGCTGGAGCTGACATAGCAGATGCTCCATGGAATAATAAGCCCATTTCGCTCTGTACCGTAATGAAATCAAACATCAATTTTGTTAAGTAAATGCTGGAAAATCACTGGAAATAATAGTATTACTTGCTCCGTGTTGTAAATGCTGGAAAATCACTGGAAACAAATGCAAGTCGGCACAACACTACAACAGTAAGGTGGATTTTTATTCAGATTTACAACACATGCATATTCTTGTTCCTTATTCTTTCATCATGCATAGTACTTGTTTGCAACAATACAATAAGGTAAGAGTATGAATCTGTTCAGAGCTTGGATGCTGTTTTGACATGAGCAGCAGATGACAAGCGCGCCTTCACTTTGAAAAGGAGCTCATGTGCTTCATCAAAATGAGGGCTGGTGGCATTATTCACATTCTCCATCCAAGAGCGGACCTTCTCATGAGGTCCCAGAATTCTGTCACGTCTCTCATCACCAACAACCTGCAAGGAAATTCCGGACCTCGCCATACTTTGAGAAACTTCGACTGATGGCACACACAGGGGGGGGGGGGGGGGGGGGGGGGGGGGGGGGGGGGGGGGGGGGGGGGGGGGGGGGGGGGGGGGGGGGGGGGGGGGGGGGGGGGGGGGGGGGGGGGGGGGGGGGGGGGGGGGGGGGGGGGGGGGGGGGGGGGGGGGGGGGGGGGGGGGGGGGGGGGGGGGGGGGGGGGGGGGGGGGGGGGGGGGGGGGGGGGGGGGGGGGGGGGGGGGGGGGGGGGGGGGGGGGGGGGGGGGGGGGGGGGGGGGGGGGGGGGGGGGGGGGGGGGGGGGGGGGGGGGGGGGGGGGGGGGGGGGGGGGGGGGGGGGGGGGGGGGGGGGGGGGGGGGGGGGGGGGGGGGGGGGGGGGGGGGGGGGGGGGGGGGGGGGGGGGGGGGGGGGGGGGGGGGGGGGGGGGGGGGGGGGGGGGGGGGGGGGGGGGGGGGGGGGGGGGGGGGGGGGGGGGGGGGGGGGGGGGGGGGGGGGGGGGGGGGGGGGGGGGGGGGGGGGGGGGGGGGGGGGGGGGGGGGGGGGGGGGGGGGGGGGGGGGGGGGGGGGGGGGGGGGGGGGGGGGGGGGGGGGGGGGGGGGGGGGGGGGGGGGGGGGGGGGGGGGGGGGGGGGGGGGGGGGGGGGGGGGGGGGGGGGGGGGGGGGGGGGGGGGGGGGGGGGGGGGGGGGGGGGGGGGGGGGGGGGGGGGGGGGGGGGGGGGGGGGGGGGGGGGGGGGGGGGGGGGGGGGGGGGGGGGGGGGGGGGGGGGGGGGGGGGGGGGGGGGGGGGGGGGGGGGGGGGGGGGGGGGGGGGGGGGGGGGGGGGGGGGGGGGGGGGGGGGGGGGGGGGGGGGGGGGGGGGGGGGGGGGGGGGGGGGGGGGGGGGGGGGGGGGGGGGGGGGGGGGGGGGGGGGGGGGGGGGGGGGGGGGGGGGGGGGGGGGGGGGGGGGGGGGGGGGGGGGGGGGGGGGGGGGGGGGGGGGGGGGGGGGGGGGGGGGGGGGGGGGGGGGGGGGGGGGGGGGGGGGGGGGGGGGGGGGGGGGGGGGGGGGGGGGGGGGGGGGGGGGGGGGGGGGGGGGGGGGGGGGGGGGGGGGGGGGGGGGCAGTCTGGCAAACCAGGTAATAAACCGAATTAGCTAAAAGCTGAGCGCGAAATAAGTCAAATTTATATGGACGGACAGAATGCTTAGTACGTTCAAGGGTGATTTGAGAGTAGAAGAGTGCAGAGGGAACTCTCCCCAATTAGAATAACGCACCAGTGATCTGGAACTCGAGGGAAGACGATGGCAAGATACCTCAAAATGGCATGATTGTCACAAGAAGAAGTGCAGGTTTGGTCATGAATTTGGTGCGAAAAAAGATGAAGCAATTAGCATATTTTAGGCAAATCAACAGACCTACATGTATGGTGGTACTGAGAGGTGCAGTCTGACTTTGAGAGGAGAATAATGAGGTATATAGCCGGGCCAGGTTGGCGTGGGAATTAAGGAAAATTTTAAATGAGAATTGGAGAGGGCCGGCGTGAACGTACCTTGCAAAGAGTCTGAATCTTCCATCAAGAATTGCTGGCACCTGTCCCATCGGGTTGATTTCTGAAGAGGAGAGGATGGGAGGAGCACTTTTAATTAGTGGGTGGTTACACCCCGGAGTTGACAAGACCTAGTGTTGAAACAAAACAAAACAAAGAAAGGAAAATTCTTGAGAATAATTAAGTGGGCCGGGGAATATGCACTTACTGTTGAATTCGGGGGTGCGGTGGTGGGCCTTTAACAGATCCACCGTCACCTCCTAGAAATCGATCTGGTTCGCCCTGCAGAAGATGATGAAGGCGCGGGAGGGCTGCGAGAGCCGGTCCGCGTACATCTTGAGCGGCTGCATCGCCATGGCGATTGAGGGCTCAAGAGACTAGCTTAGCTTTTTCCGCCCAAAAAAAGGACTAGCTTAGCTGCCTCCTGCCCTGCCCTGCCCTGCCCTGCCTAGGAAGACGAAGAGGAGCTCCACACGGAACGGAACGCAGCGAGTGACGTCTTGAGGATCTTTTTTAATTTTTGAGAAAGCCATACGTGTTCCAGTCAAAGGACGAAAAACAAGCATAGCACAGGACACACGCACAGAAGAACACTCCACGAAGACAGGTGTACCAACACAATTACAGGAAGAACCTCAACAAAGAAAAAAACTTGCAACTTGGTCCCTGCAATCTGCTCCTACATATCGGCCTGCCTTTGCCGCCGCCGAAGCAACTGCCGCTGCGGAGGCAGAGAACCATCGCACCCAGACCCGATGCGGCACCATCCGCAGCAAATCTACATTGCAGTCCTCGGGAGTAGCACGACTACCTCCCAATTGGCGCCAAGGCCAGGAGGATTGGGGTGGCTGTCCTTCAACAGGAAAATGCAGTGGGACGTCGGCGATGGCCAGCCTTCGACCGTGGTTGCAAGGGTGGACACGGTCCGGGCCGGTCCGGTCCCTGACCGAGCCGCCGTTTGGACCGGCCGCCGATGGACCGGACCGGATTGGACCGAGCGGCATCGCGGTCTTGTTTTCCTGCACCGGACTGGCGGTGGTAAAGCTCGGGCTGGACCGAGAGGACCGCCCATGGTGGCGGCGGCGGCGAGGTGGTGACCACGACGGCGGCGAGAGAAGACTCCGGGCGCTAATCGGAGGGGGAAATAGAGAGGAAAGGGAGGGTGCCTTACATCGAACTCCATGAATGGGTCGGGGAGGCCGGGAAGCAGCGACAGCGACGTAATAGACGACGAATGACGGCGGCAGGGTGCGTGCGCGCGTGCGTTTTTTTGAGCAAAACGTCTCCTGCAAAATTGGGTCGCTCACGTCTCGCTACGTGGCTGGCCGTGCCCTGCTGCGGCTTACCGTGCATGTGCACGTGCCCGTGGCTAGCCGTGCGCTGCTGCTACAGGCCGTGAGCTGCTGCTGCTGACCGTGCTGGCCGTGGCACCGTGCCCTGCTGCTACCAACGTCCACCGCGTGTGGGGGGCCGGCTACATCCACCAGGGCACCAGCAACGGCGCTGCCGGTTCGAGAAGGAGCAGCAGGACGTCGCGCTCAGCCTCCTGATGCTCTCGCGCGACACTGGCCTTGGGCCGCTTCTCGGTCCGCTCGGTCGACCCGGTTAAAGACCGGACCGGATCGACTTTTTTTGGGTCCGAAACTCAGAGTCCGGACCGACCAATTTTTTACCGGGCCTGGCCCATACGGTCCGGTCCGGTCCTTAACGAGCCACGAGCTGGCCGGAAAGCCCGCTCGTTCTGTCCAGACTGAGTTGCAGGCGCCACAGCTTTGAAGTAACCACCGCAGATAAGCTCGGGCCCGATCCACGGGTTCGAGCCCACCTATTCTTTTCTTCCTCGATTCACCTCCGCCACCGTGACTGTAGCGACTGGTCCTTCCCTAGACCAGGGACAAGGCGAGCATTTTCTTGGGGAGGCTGACAAAGAAACCGTGCTCAGCCATGAGCTCCAAACTAGAGCGCCACGGCACCACAGATCAAGGCCGGCGGACACCGGGAAAGGCTCGAGGATTCCGGCGCCACAAACACTAACAACAAGGGAAAACAAACAAATCCTAGAAATGATACTGGAGGCGGGTGTCTCGGAAGGAGGAGGAGGAATTTTTTTGGTTTTAACCGGGGTAGGATCCTGAAGGACCCAGATGGCATTACATATTAAGAGTTACAGTACATCCTGATTTGACACAAGGATCCAAAAGAAAACTAAGATTACAAACCAATCCTTGCTTTACGGAGGAAGGACCCTAGAGCACTAGACTAAATTGCAGTCCGGTTCTGTTCACATGACCAAGCACAGGTTCGGCCGCCGAACCTACCGACTCCGGGACGAAACCAGTTGGTCCAGTAAGCTCGCTGCAGCACCACCGCCGTCGGCTCGCCAAAGGCAACAGACGCGGACGCCTGGCCAAGGCCGAACTGCCTCCTTTCAGGCACACAGGTCGAGAGGAAAAGGAGGAGTCAGCAACGACTTCTGGTGGTCGCCATTCGACCCGAAGATGAAACAGCGGGCCGTCGGAAGGCCGGCCATCGACCACCAGAGCTAGATCCCCTCCAAGAAAAAGGAAACTCCGACGGGCGCCGTAGCTCCAAGCCTCCATCCTCCAGCACGTGCGCCACTGGAAATGAGCTCCAGGTCCAGGACCGAACTGGTTGAGTTCGTCCCTTCCACCTCTCCCCTTCCTCCACCACGGCAGCAAGAAAAGTGCAAATCAGGCAAGGCGAGTTTATTCCCATGTGTACACAACACATACGATACGTACAACGTAAGGGTCAACACTTCTGCGCCTCTTCAGCTGCCCCCAGCGTCGTCCCCTTTGCGGCGCGCCAGCATCTCGGCGAGCGCGCGGGAGTGCGGCCACTCGGGGTTTCCCCGCGACGCGGCCTCCCGGAACATGGCCTCGGCGCGCGCCAGTGAGTCGTCCACCGTGTCCTCCACCATCCGGCCAGGCACGTCCGCGGCAACGCCGTTCGTGGCAATCGTGATGGGCTTCCTCGTGTCCGCGAACTCCACCTCTGCCAGCGGCGACGGCTTGTGCGTCCGGTAGTACTCCCTATCCTCCTCCCTCACCTTTCGCGCCGCGGACTCTTTGCCGCTGGGCGTCGCCTCCTCGCGCGGGTCCCGCGCAGCGCTGGAGAGCAGGCGGCGGTGCGCGGCCAGGAGGCTGTCTTTGGTGGACGGAGGCCTCGAGACCACGAGCCGGAGAACCCGTGCCGTTGCCATCCTAGCACTGGATAGTGGATGTCTGTCTCCTCTGCCTTGGCTGTTTGCTTATTCACTCCTTCCGTTCGTCAGCTGCGACGGCGAGGATGGGGCTCTGACTTATATAATTATATATAATCGGCGGTGCGCAAAGCGTCTAGGGATTTGCCGGGAGTGGGAGGATCTAGAATGATGTGGAAGACACGAGTCGGCTGCGGAGAAAGACGCTCGCTGGAACCTACCGGAAGAACACGAAAGTGATCTTGGGCTGATCACATGATACTTACTCTTGGGCTGCGTAGCATTTTGAATGGGCCTTTTTTCCCTAGCCTATACGAAAGTGATCTTGGGCTGATCACATGATACTTACTCTTGGGCTGCGTAGCATTTTGAATGGGCCTATTTTCCCTAGCCTATCTAACGTACAATGCGTTTTGACGGCCCCGTCCAGATAGGAGCACGGTGACTAGGGATGTAAAGAGGTTGGTTTGTGAGAGCAACTAGTTGACCTTCGGGAGCCTCCCAACGATCACATGGGGTTGGCTGAGAGCGCGCCACTTGGCGGCTCTCAGCCGCCGCCACATGTCGCGCTCTATGCGTTTCCTTCGGATTTTTTTATTTCTTCGCACGCGTTTTCTGATTTTTGGACGGTTTTTTTCCTTGTTTTTGGCTTTTTGGTTTTCTACCGGTCTTTCTTAGCTTTTGGACAAAAAAAAATTCAATTTTTTTAATGTTTTGCGTGAAAAAATGCATTTTTTTGCTTCCACGAGAGGCACGGCCGTGCCTCTCCGAAACGAAAAAAAACATTTTCTTTTTTTTCCTTCCGCGAGAGGCACGGTTTTGCTTTCGCGAGAGCCACGGCCATGCCTCTCGGAAACGAAAAAAATACGTTTTTTTCTTCCGCGAGAGGCACAGTTTTGCTTTCGCAAGAGGCACGGCCGTGCCTCTCGAAAATCGAAAAAACATATTTTTTTTCTTTCGCGAGAGGAATGGTTTTGCTTTCGCGAGAGGCACGGCCGTGCCTCTTTCGGAAAGGAAAAAACGTGTTTTCTTTTTTTTCTTTCCGGGAGAGGCACGGTTTTGTTTTCGCGAGAGGCACGGGCGTGCCTCTTTCGGAAAGGAAAAAAAAGGTGCTCCCGGTTAGGTTTTTTCGTCCGGTATTTTTCATGAAAAAAAAAGTTTGTCAAAACCTATCAACATGTGATCTAGTTTTTGAAGATCTCGACGCGAGGAATCCAATGGTGAAAATGGTTCGAGATTTGGACGCACGGTTTAAGAGATAAAATGTTTTGAATAATCGGATCTACAAAAAAAGTGTTGGGATTGATCTTTGGAAGGAGTACTCCTCAATTAGTGATTTCGTTGGTTTGCTACTAAAACTTGCGTTGCAAATTTTTTGGCCATCAACCAATCAGGCTCTAAGTTTCGCTTATTTTGGGTCATTGAATCAACCCAAAATAATTAATTTAGGGAGACATGAACTAAAATGGCATGCCGTGTAATTTTTTTCCTTTTGAAGCACATAGATGCGGGGGGGGGGGGGGGGGGGGGGGGGGGGGGGGGGGGGGGGGGGGGGGGGGGGGGGGGGGGGGGGGGGGGGGGGGGGGGGGGGGGGGGGGGGGGGGGGGGGGGGGGGGGGGGGGGGGGGGGGGGGGGGGGGGGGGGGGGGGGGGGGGGGGGGGGGGGGGGGGGGGGGGGGGGGGGGGGGGGGGGGGCAATATTAATCTTTTATCTATGTTCTTTTCTTACCTCCTAAATTCTAGTAGAAGCTTTGGCCCTAAATAAAACATCAATAAAATAATATTTGTAATAATATTCCCAAACTCCGAAGTGATCTTATTGCTTGGAATCCTCATAAATAAATTCTGTAAAATAACCATAAAATCATGATAAATACTACTATGCCTATAGAATTCATTTATGTAAAAACCTATCCTTGTCCTTTGGAGAAATTAAGAGCAACCTCCAAACCCTAGTTTTGGTCATTTTTTTACCCTATAACAGCAACCCTAATAAATATTGCCTCGAAAATTCTCAAAATTTTCCCAACACTCACCTTCCCAAATGTTCCCTTGTCCCAGAAGATTAGCTTTCTTTGAGCAGTGCAAATTCTTCCAATTCAGTACCGACTGGTTGGCTATTTTATTTTAGCGTTTTCTTTGTTCAGCCTCCTTTAAGGGATGTCGCACTGACCCCCGACTGGTTGGCTGTTTGTTTTCTTTGTTGGTTTATCTTGCTTTGCCACTTGTTTGTGACATCGCACAGATGCCCATCTAGTTGGCTATCTTACGTTCTCTTCCGAGGTTCTTTTGGGACGGTTCTACCTCCTAGGAATCTCCTTTTTGTTCTATGCCTTGTTGATACTATTTTAACTAACCCTCTAATTGTTATTTCTTGGCTAATATATGTTTTTATTGTAGGGGAACGCAACAGAAAAAAAATCGGTACTGCGAGCACGCCCAGGATCACTATGGAGATGCATACAAGGTTTTGATCTGATCATTACCGACTCGTAGCGCAGCGGAAGTAGAGTCGATGAAGATCGTCGGTGCAGATCCCCACTGCTAGGATATACAACCTCCCAACCGCGAGGATGTACTCCTCGTCTGCCCCTCAGACAGACTCTCGGGTAGCCCTTTGGGAGGCGGTCGGACAGTCCCTCAGATGGTGTCACGGACAGCCCTTCGGGAGGCACTCTCAAAATCTCGGACGGTCACTCGGACAGCCCTTCGAGAGGCACTCTCGAACTAAGATCGAAACTACGGCCTCGCTACCAGGTTGCACACATACGGTGTCAGCTATCCGGCAGGGCTTCGCCGTCCAGAACTAGCTCCACCGGAACCCAGACAGCCTTTCGGCTCTACGAAACTATTTAGTGTGAGGAAGAGAAGAAAGCCAGATTATGCATGGCATTTGTATGAGAGAAATGAGTGAGTGTGGAGAGCATCTCTGCACCTCTATTTATAGGCCAAGCCCAAGGGGTAGAGGGGACTTGGAAATACAAAAAAACCCATCACATGAGTCCTCCATAAGCGCATAAAGGGAAGGCAAGGGGAGCTCCATGGAGGAGCTCCTCCTTGGCCGGCCACCCTTGTAGGGCCCCCTCAAAAGGGGCCTTACCCTTGCATGTCATCCCCTCTAGATCTTTTGTGGACAGTCAACAAAAGTGGCTATCCAAAAAGGCAACCATAAATGCGTTTTCACTATTCATGAAAATATTTTTCCACGACCGTTAAATCCGAAAATATTTCTGTAGGCCCAGAACATTTCCAGTACCCCTAAAATAATTTTGGACCCATTCTGAAATATTTCCGGATCAATGATTTTCATCAGCAAAAAGCAACCAAGGCATTTCCGGCGGCTCCGGAACATTTTCGGTTTTTTCTCCAGAAAAATTCCAGAAGTTCCCAGAACAATTCTGGCACCCTCCAAAAGTTCCAGGCACGTGCCGAAACCTTTTTGGCTCAATGGTTTACTCCGAATCAACTTTTCGGTTTCACCAAAACTTTTCCGGTGTTCTCTCTGGAACCTTTCCGTTGTCTCCAAAACTTTTCCGGTGACTTTCTCTTAGACTCCCAGTCTAGTATTCAGCAGATAGATGACCCTTAAGTGTGTGACCCTGTAGGTTCGGTGAAGTATACACATGACCGGAGCACTTTCCGATCAATGATCAATAGCGGAACCATGGACATCTATATTGATCCCTATACCCACACGAATGAATATTCTAGTGAACCTCTAGTTTCCGTGTGCTATTCCTGTTGCTTCGCGATATGTTACAAACACCTGAGGTGAGACGTATCGGCATCCCCGTGGATCAACAACTTGTCCACTATGCCAGTTACCTCGTTACCGGTTTTGTTCTCTTATCTCGTTTCCGCGTTTCGGCATCCCTGTAATCAAATCACATTTTGTCTGGCTAGACGATGATGGATACCGTAACACCGAGAGGGCCCTAAGAATATCTCTCCATCGTCAGAGGAGCAAATCCCAATCTCGAGCTATCTAGTTCCTTGTCATACTTTTCCGTGGACCCGTAAGCTACTGTAATAGCCACCCTGTAACAGAAGACGTTTAACAAACCCCAAAGTTCACGAAGCAAGAACGAAGGAACTTGATACTCTCATGGTCTAAGGAATTATGCAAACGTTAACTCTCTCTGTATTATTAACCATTTACTTGTGACGAATGTATCTCATAGCATAACATCAATTCGGGTCGATTCAACACAAGTGTTCTTCTAACATTGTGCCCTCAAAATTGCCGGCATAGTCATGCCCATGATCAGGAAAACAGGATCATCATGCAATACTTGAGCTAGTCTTAGAGGCATGACTAGGAATACATTTTACCGTTTATTTTACCACACATGCACATGAGTTCCCCTCCGAGCCTCGTGGTTATTGTAGACTCGAGAATCATAGCAGTTATAGTATTGAAACATAAACATCAATTACAAACTTGGAGATACAAAATAACTATTATTATTGCCTCTAGGGCATATCTCCTACAGACTCCCACTTGCACTAGAGTCAATAATCTAGTTACATGGCTTCCCTGACACCAATGGCTATCCGGTGCTGCTCATGCTTTGCTCGTGGTAGAGGATTTGTCATTGGGTCTGACACGTTCAGATCCATGTGAACTTTGCGTACTTTCACTAAACCCACTTCAACATGATGTCGAATGAGTTTATATTTGCATTCAATATGTCTTGTCTTATGGTGCGAACTTGGCTTCCTTGCCTGAGCCACGGCACCACTATTATCACAATAGTTCTCCACCGGGTCCAACGTACTTGGGACCACACCGAGGTCTTCAAGAAATTGCTTGATCCAGACCGCCTCCTCGGTGGCTTCTGAAGCTGCAACATATTCTGCCTCCGTCGTAGAATCCGCCACAGTCTTTTGTTTGGAACTTTTCCAGTCAACTGCGCCACCGTTCAATATGAAAACATTGCCTGATTGAGATTTGAAGTCATCTGGGTCAGTCGTGAAGTCTGCATCAGTGTAACCACTTACAATGAGCTCTTCATCACCTCCGTACACAAGGAGTAAGTCCTTGGTCCTTCTGAGGTACTTAAGAATATTTTTGACTGTGGCCCAGTGTTCCAATCCTGGATCACTTTGGTACCTGCTGCTAACACTTAGCGCATAGGAAACATCTGGTCTTGTACATAGCATGGCATACATAATTGAACCAACTGCCAAAGCATATGGAACATCATTCATTTGTACTCGCTCATCGAGAGTCCGAGGACACTGATTCTTGCAAAGCACTGTGCCAGGTGACATGGGGAGTAGGCCTTTCTTGGAGTTCTCCATGTTGAACCTTTTCAACACCTTGTCAATGTACGTGCTTTGGTTAAGCGCTATCAGGCGTTTTGATCTATCTCTATAGATTCTGATGCCCAATACATATGTCGCTTCACCTAAGTCTTTCATTGAAAAACTTTTCTTCAATGAGTCTTTTATTTCGCTAAGAAAATTCACGTCATTTCCAATGAACAATATGTCATCCACATACAAGATTAGAAATGCTTTTGCTCTCCCACTAAACTTCTTGTAAACACAAGATTCTTCGTCATTCCTGATGAAACCAAACTCTTTGACTACTTCATCAAAACGAATGTTCCAGCTCCTTGATGCTTGCTTCAGACCATAGATGGCCTTCTGAAGCTTGTATACCTTTCCAGCATCCTTAGGATCGATTAAACCTTCAGGATGTATCATGTATACATCCTTATCGAGATTTCCATTCAGGAAAGCCGTTTTGACATCCATCTGCCATATTTCATATTCGAAATAAGCAGCAATTGTTAGTAGTATCCGTACAGACTTAAGCATAGCTACGGGCGAGAAAGTCTTATCGTAGTTCTCTCCTGGAACTTGCGTGAACCCTTTCACGACAAGTCTTGCTTTATGGATAGTAATGTTACCATCCGCATCTATCTTTGTTTTGAAAATCCACTTACAATCAATGGGCTTTACGCCTTCTGGAAGTTCCACCAAGTTCCAAACTTGGTTTTCGTACATGGATTCCATTTCGGATTTCATGGCTTTGTGCCATTCCCTTGAGCTGGGCCATTGCTTTCTTGTAGTGCACAGATTCATCATCATCAAGGATGAAGATTTCGTTATGAAGCCACTCAGGTGGCTGGATAGCCCTACCTGATCTGCACAGTTAAGTTACAAACTTGTCAGAAGTTTCCGCATCACATGCGACAACTTATGGCTTGGTTGTAGGGATAATTTGTGGAATTACTTCTGGTTCCTTAGCCATATCAACGGTCGCTGAAGATTCACTAATCTCATTAAGTTGTACTGTTCTCCCACTCAATTCTTTAGCGAGAAACTCTTTCTCGAGAAAGACTCTGTTTTTAGCGACAAAAACTTTGCACTCGGAGTGTTGGTAGAAAGAATACCCAACTGTTTCTTTGGGATAACCTACAGAGTAACATTTGTCTGATCTGGGATCGAGTTTGCTTGATTGTAAACGTTTTACATAAGCTTCACAACCCCAAATTTTGAGATGCGACAAATTGGGTTTCTTCCCATGCCATAACTCATATGGTGTCGTCTTAACGGACTTAGACGGTGCTCTGTTTAATGTATAAGAGGCAGTTAGTAGTGCGTGACCACAAAAAGATATCGCCAGTTCTGTAAGAGACATCATCGACCTTACCATGTCTAACAGGGTTCTGTTGCGTCGCTCGGACACTCCATTTTGTTGTGGAGTTCTGGGTGGCGTGGGCTGTGAAACAATTCCACGGTCACTCAGATGTTGGCTAAACTCATGACTAAGATATTCGCCTCCATGATCTGATCGCAAAAACTTAATCGTTTTGTTATGATGATTTTCTACCTCATTCTGAAATTCTTTGAACTTTTCAAAGGTTTTCGACTTATGCTTCATCAAGTAGATATATCCATACCTACTTAAATCGTCAGTAAAAGTCACAAAGTAGAAATAACCACCACGTGCGATCGTGCTCATTGGACCACATACATCACTATGTATTATTTCCAACAATTCACTCGCCCATTCAGGATGACCCGTAAATGGCGTCTTGGTCATTTTATCCATCAAGCAAGCCTCACATGTGTCAACTGATTCAAAATCAAAAGACGGTAAAACTCCATCTTTATGGAGTCTTTGCATGTGTTTGTTTCCGATGTGGCCAAGACGACAATGCCACAAGTGGTGGTGGTATCAGCCTTCTTAAGGCATTTATCATTCATGTTAAAGACATTATTTCCATTAGTATGAAAAGGCCCCCAACAATGGGTGCAAATCCATAAAACATATCCTTACAATAAAGTGAACAACCATTGTTCTCAGACTTGTAGGAATACCCATCGTGTACTAAACATGATCCAGAGATAATGTTTCTACACAATGTCGGAACAAAACAACAGTTATTTAGTTCTAAGATAAATCCTGAAGGGAGACGTAGAGGCATAATGCCGACGGCTTGAGCGGCGATTCCAGCAACGTTCTCGACGCGCATCACGACTTCATTCTTTGCCAACTAGCGCACCTTCTGAAGTCCTTGTATTGAGTTGCAAATGTGAGCAACCGATCCGATATCAAATACTCAAGACTTAGAATTTTCGCTACCAAGCAAAACGTCAATGAATTTAACTTGTATAACAATTATACCTTTCTTCTTATCTGCCAAGTACTTCTTGCAGTTCCTCTTCCAGTGTCCGATGCCTTTGCAGTAGAAGCACTCAGTTTCAGTCTTTGCTCTGCCCTTAGAGTTGCTATGGAAGCCGGTCTTACCGGCGCCCTTGCCCTTCTTGGACTTGCCTTTCTTTTTAAAACTGGCGGTTTTATTCACAAGCAACACTTGCTTGCTATTTTTCCGCAGTCCTCCTTCCATAGTTTTCAGCATGGCGAGCACCTCATTCGGTGTCTTCTCCATCACATTCATGTTGTAGTTCATGATAAAACCGTCGTAAGACGGGGGGAGTGAAGCAAGCAACACGTCCATCATATGGGTTGGCGGAATTGGAAATTCCTGGGTTTTAAGCCTTTTAGCGTAGCCAATCATATTGACCACGTGCTCACCAACTGAACTTCCCTTAGCTATTTTGCACTCCATCATGGTCTTTGTTACATCGTAACGTTCAGACCGTGCATTTTGCTTGTACAGAGCATCCAATTCCCGGATCATATCTCGGGCGTTATGGAATTCAAAACATTTTTGAAGCTCTGGACTCATGCAAGCTAGCATGAGGCACTGCACTATGTTGCAGTCATCATCCTTAGTGGCCCAGACATTTTGTTCATCTTCCGGGGCAGTTGCCGCCAATTTAGCTGGAAGAAGTGTGTCAAGCACATACACTTTTTAGCACTCCTGAGGACAATCCTCAGGGTACGGACCCAGTCCGCATAGTTGTTTCCAGTTGCAGCTAACTTCTCTCTCTGTAACATCGGGCGTAAGTTGAACGGTGCGTTGCGAGCCATGTGTTCTACAATGGTAAACACAAGTTTCACTTAGACTTTGTTCATAATTAATTGCACTGAGAATTAAACAAGTTAATTCTAAGGTTCGCTCCCACTCAAATCAATATCTCTCATAATTGATTGTGAGTGATTCAAGACCCATATTTCAATTTAATGCCAAGGATGTATTCATCTCAAGTGACGAGATTTTTAATTGGTAGGCCAACTTGCCAATCACATCTCTATGCGACTCTTGTTCATCTTTCGATGAGCGTGTTCCGAGCTCAGGACGATCCTCCGGAACGTCAAGACAACCAAGTGATCTTGCTGCGAGGTCTCAATTCACCCGCCTCACACTTCTCTAACCGTTCGTACCCATGTATCCATGTGATACCCCGAAGAGATAGGTGCCATGACGGTGCTACACTTGGGAGAACACTAACTACTTGATATTTTTAGTGAGAGATCACCCTAATAAAACGCGACTATCGCGTAATCAAAAGGGTGCATCATAAGGGATAAACATCTCAGGCAATTCATAATAGCATGATATGGTATAGCCCTTTCTGACGGTGAAGTCTTTAATTTCTTCGTCTTTGGCATTTACGTCGGTGTTCAGCTTCACAAAGATTGCCACCACCTTGTCGATGCACCAGATAATATTGCTATCTCCATAGCTAATAAATTTAGTGCATTACATAAGGTTGACACGCAGGTCATTAAAGTGACAATCATATGGCTCCAGCCATCATGCCGAATCATGACACGCATGTCATGTTAATTAATTTACATCATATAGTCATCTCATACATAATCAAATTAATATGAGAACTGCTACACCACATCACATACCATCCTGCAAAACCAAGTTAGACGCCTCTGCTACTTGCGATCTGCGTTGGTTTTTCCCCGAAGAGTAGGGGATGATGCAGTATAGTAGAGATAAGTATTTCCCTCAGTTATGAAACAAAGGTTATCAATCCAGTAGGAGAATCACGCAACACCTCGTTAACAGTACCTGCACACAAAATAACAAATCCTTGCACCCAACGCTAACAAGGGGTTGTCAATCCTTTGGCGGTTAATTGTAAGATTAAATTGTATGGTGATAGATAGATAGATTAAACTAAAATATAAAATAAAATAAATAAAGTAAAAGTGCAGCAAGGTATTTTTAGGATTTTTAATATATGATAGGGGTAGACCCGGGGGCCATAGTTTTCACTAGAGGCTTCTCTCTTGAAAATAGCATACGGTGGGTAAACAAATTACTGTTGGGCAATTGTTAGAAAAGCAAATAATCATGACGATATCCAAGGCAATGATCATGTATATAGGCATCACATTTGAGACAAGTAGACTGAAACGATTCTACATCTACTACTATTACTCCACACATCGACCACTATCCAGCATGCATCTAGAGTATTAAGTTCATAAAGAACGGAGTAACGCCTTAAGCAAGATGACATGATATAGACAATGTAAACTCACGTATGAATAAACCCCATCTTTTTACCCTTAATAGCAATGATACATACGTGCCATGTCCCTTTCTGTCACTGGGATTGAGCACCGCAAGATTGAACCCATTACAAAGCACCTCTCCCATTGTAAGATAAATCAATCTAGTTGGCCAAACCAAATCAATAGATCGGAGAGAAATATGAAGCTATAATAATCATGCATAAAAGAGTTCAGAGAAGACTCAAATAATATTCATGGATAATCTGATCGTAAACTCACAATTCATCGGATCCCAACAAACACACCGCAAAAAGTGATTACATCGGATAGAACTCCAAGAACATCGAGGAGAACATTGTATTGAAGATCAAAAAGAGAGAAGAAGCCATCTAGCTACTAACTATGGACCCGAAGGTCTGTGGTAAACTACTCACACATCATCGCAAGGGTAGCAAGGTTGACGGAGAGCCCCTCCGTGATCGAATCCCCCTCCGGCGGAGTGCCAGAAAAGGCCCCCAGATGGGATCTCTCGAGAACAGAAGCTTGCGGCAGCAGAAAAAGTATTTCTCGGACTCCTCTGTTGGTTTGCCGATTTTAGAGAATTTATAGAGGTGGAATTATGTCAAAAGGGGTAGAGGGGGGCCCACAAGGCACCAGGGCGCGCCTGCCCCCCGGGGGGGGGGGGGGGGGGCCCCCCCAGGCGCGCCCTGGTGGCTCGTGACCACCTCCTCTGGCTTTTGGTCCTCTCCCGAAGCTTCTAGTGTCTCTTACGTCTAGAAAAAAAATCTCCAAAAAGTTTCGTGGCATTTGGACTTCGTTTGGTACTGATATTCTGGAAAACCAAAAACAGGCAAAAAAACAGCAACTGGCACTGGGCACTAACTTAATAGGTTAGTCCCAAAAAATGATATATAATTGCTTGTAAAGGTATATAAAACATCCAAGATTGATAATATAATAGCATAGAACAATAAAAAATTATAGATACGTTGGAGACGTATCAACATCACCAAGCTTAATTCCGGCTCGTCCTCGAGTGGGTAAATGATAAAAATAGAATTTTTGATGTGGAATGCTACCTATCATATTCATCACATACACTTTTCTTTTCTTGCATGGACATTTGGACTGGAATGATTCAAAGCAATAGTGTATAGTTTGACATGAAGACATAAATACTCAAGCATACCAACAAGGAACCATGCTTTTCAAAAATATTAACGCTAAAGAAAGTTATCCCTAGCCCATTATGCTCAATCATTGATTCATTCATGAAACACACTCCATATTAGCTACATCCAATGCACAAGTATGACAATAGTGCTCTCTAGTTGGTGCTTTTATAAGAGAAGATGGAGACTGAAAATAAATATAAAAATTGCATAAATGTAAAACAGATAGGCCCTTCGCAGAGGGAAGCAGAGATTTGCTAATGTGCCAGAGCTCAAAGCTTAAATTAAAGAGATAAAATATTTTGAGTGGCATGCTTTTCCTATCAACGAAAACGAACGAGAATTTCCAATACTTTCCATGCTAGACACATTATAGACGGTTCCCAAACAGAAAGTAAAGTTTATTTCTTTTCCACCATTCTTTCACAATCCATGTATCCACAGGTGCCCTCCATACCAACACTTTCCAAGGAATTTAATATTATCATCATATAAAAAAATCATTTCATTTCGGGACTGGGCATCCCTATTACCTGCCACTCTCTCGTGCAATGACAAGTGAATAAACACTCATCGTGAGAATAACCCACCTAGCATGGAAAATATTGGCTACCCCCTTCCGCCTCATGAGCTTGCGGGCACACAAAACGGAAAATTATTTTGAAAATTAGAGTTGGCACACGCAAATTTACTTGGAACGGCATGGAAATACCACATATAGGTAGGTATGGTGGACTCATTTGGCACAACTTGGGTTTAAAGAGTTTGAACGCACAAGCAGTATTCCCTCTTAGTACAAATGAAGGCTAGCAAATAGATTGAGAAGCGACCAACCAAAAAATGAAAACGGTCATAAACATGGAGTGAACATAACTAACACCGAATAATGCACCATAAGTAGGATGTAATTTCGTGGCATAACTATTGACTTTACGTGCATGCATAGGGAATCACAAAGCTTAACACCAATATTCTTACTAAATCACAATTACTGACTAACATGACTCACATATCATCATCTCCATATCGCAAAACTATTGCAAGGAATCACACTTATCATATCCAATGATCTATATGAAAGTTTTTATTATATCCCTCTTGAATATTCATCACTTTGGGACCAAATTCATATCTTGTGCAAATTACCATTACTATTATAAACTCTCAAAAAGATATAAGTGAAGCATGAGAGTTCAAATATTTCTTCAAAATATAGCCACCGCCGTGCTCAAAAAGATTTAAGTGAAGCACTAGAGCAACTGCCTAGCTAATTTTTTTTATGTGAAGCACATAGAGTATTCTAACAAATCATGATAAACGTGTGGCTCTCTCAAATAAATGTCTCCAGCAAAGATGATTGTGACAAACTAAAAAGCAAACAAAGCAAAGACTCATATAATACACGACACTCCAAGCAAAAAAAAATATCATGTGACGAATAAAAATATAGCTCCAAGAAAAAATAGCGATGGCTGGTAGAAGAAAGAGGGGATGTCTTCTGGGGCATCCCCAAGCTTAGACGCTTGAGTCTTCCTTGAATATTACCTTGGGGTGCCTTGGGCATCCCCAAGCTTAGGCTCTTGCCACTCCTTATTCCTTCATCCATCGTGATGTCACCCAAAACTTGAAAACTTCAATCACACAAAACTCAACAAAACCTTCGTGAGATCCGTTAGTATAACAAAACAAATCACTACTTTAAGTACTATTGCAAACCCATTCAAATTTTATTTTTGCATTATACTTACTGTATTCTAATATCTCCATGGCTTATACCCCCTGATACAATCCATAGTTTCATCAAAACAAGCAAGCAATGCATCAAACAGAATCTGTCAAAAACAGAATAGTCTGTAGAGATCTATTTAAAATCCATAATTATGTAACTCCAAAAATTCTGAAAAATTAAGACAACGTGGGCAATTCATATACCAATACTGTGTAAAAATTTCAGATTTTTATGACGCACCAGTACATAACTAAAATTCCAGCACTGGACGCAAAACTTTCTGTTTTCCAAACAGCATCAATTATATTATCTTCCAAATCATCCCAAAGACTTTACTCGGCACAAACACTAATTAAAGCATAAAAACACAATCATAACAGTAGCATAATTGTGTAAACACACAAGAATAGAAGCAAAAAGCAAAAAAATATTTTATTCATTGGGTTGCCTCCCAACAAGCGCTATTGTTTTATGCCCCTAGCTAGGCATAATGTATAGTTTCAAGTAGTATCATCCTTCAAGTTGATTCCATAAGTGGCCCTCATAATGGATTCATAGGATGCTTTAATTTTCTTCCTAGGGAAATGTTCCATACTCTTCTTTAGTGGAAATTGAAATTTTATATTCCCTTCTTTCATGTCAATAACGGCACCTATGGTTCGTAAGAACGGTCTACCAAGTATTATGGGGCAAGAAGGATTACATTCAATGTCAAGTACAATAAAATCAATGGGCACATAGTTCCTATTTGTGAGAATAAGAACATCATTAATTCTACCCAAAGGCTTTTTAATAGTGGAGTCCGCAAGATGCAAATTAAGAGAACATTCATCTATATTGGTAAAACCTAGCACATCACATAGAGATTTTGGAATGGTGGAAACGCTAGCACCCAAATCACATAAAGCATTGCACTCATAATTTTTAATTTTGACTTTAATAGTGGGTTCCCATTCATCATATAACTTTCTAGGAATTGAAATTTCTAATTCTAGCTTTTCTTCTAACGCTTTCATCATCGCTTCTACGATGTGTTTAGTAAAAGCCTTATTTTGCTCATAGGCGTTGGGTGAATTTAACATGGATTGTAACAAAGAAATGCATTCAATCAAAGAACAATTATCATAGTTAAAGTATTTGTAATCCAAGAGAGTGGGCACATCGCTAGTTAAAGTTTTTACCTCACCAAACCCACTTTTATGAAAAAAATTATCAAGATTTTCACCCTCCGAATTATGGGAATGCCTTCTAGCTAAAGTTGACTCTTCTTCAGTCCCCTTTTCATCAAGTTTTATATTGCTAAATAAGGAATCAATAGATGAAATACCAATCATTTTAATATCATCATCATCACTACGATAAAAAAGGGAGGACTCGCTTTTTCTAAAAATTCTCGTTTAGCTTTTAGCATAGCGATTATTTTCTTACTCTCATCCATGGAGACATATAAAGTTTTAATTGATTCATTAATATCAATTTTGGGTGGCAAAATTTTAGTCTTAAGATTTTCCACATCATGAATAATTCTATCAATGCTCCTAGACATATCATCAAGTTTACTCAAATTTTCTTCTATTGTAGTGTTGAAAACTTTTTTAGCATTAATAAATTATTTAATATTACTTTCAAGATCAGAGGGCATCCTATTATTATTATTATAATAATTTCATAGGGATTGCCATAATTATTAGGGGAATTTCCAGGAAACGGCCTAGGATTAAAATTACCCTTATAAGCATTACTATTAAAATTGTTTCGCGAGACAAAATTCATGTCTACGGGATCATTATTTTGCTCAATCAAAGTTGACAAAGGTACATCATTAGGATCAATAGGAGCATTTTTGCTAGCAACCATTTTCATAAGCGCATCAACTTTATCACTCAAATTACTAAGTTCTTCAACAAAATTCACTTTTTTACTAGTAGGAACTCTTTCAATATGCCATTGTGAATAATTGCCATAATATTATCAAGCAATTTAGTAGCTTCTCCCAATGTAATTTCCATAAAAGTACCTCCCGCGGTGGAATCTAAAATATTTCTAGAAACAAAATTCAATCCCGCATAATTGTTTTGTATGATCATCCACAAATTTAAACCATGAGTAGGGCAATTTCTTATCATTAATTTCATCCTTTCCCAAGATTGGGCAACATGATCATGATCAAGTTGCTCGAAATTCATAATTTGATTTCTAAGGGAAATAATTTTTGCGGGAGGAAAATACTTAGTAATAAAAGCATCTTTACACCTATCCCAAGAATCGATACTATTTCGTGGTAAAGATGAAAACCAAATTTTTGCACGATCCTGCAATGAGAACGGGAACAATTTTAATTTCAGAATATCATTATCCATATCTTTTTTCTTTTGCATATCACATAATTCTACGAAAGTGTTAAGATGGGATGCAACATTTTCATTAGGACTACCAGAAAATTGTACTTTCATGACAAGATTTAATACAGCGGCATTAATATCACAAGTCTCCGCACTAGCGGCGGGAGGAGCAATCGGAATAATAATAAAATCATTATTATTAGCACTAGAAAAAATCATATAATTTTGTATTTTCTTAAGACATCGTGACTACGCAATCAAGATAGCAAGCAAGCAAAGAAGCAAACAAGAAAAAGTCAAACGGAAAATATTTTTGTATTTTTGTAAAATCTTTTTAGAAGTGGGGAAGATGAAAATGAGAGGCAAATAAAATAAATGCAAGGAGATGAAAGTTTATGCATAGGTACTTGATAGTTGTTGATGATGTGTCCCTGGCAACGGCGCCAGAAATTCTTCCTGCTACTTGTGATCTGCGTTGGTTTTTCCCCAAAGAGAAGGGGATGATGCAGTACAGTAGAGATGAGTATTTCCCTGAGTTATGAAACCAAGGTTATCAATCCAGTAGGAGAATCTCACAACACCTCATTAACAGTACTTGCACACAAAATAACAAATCCTTGCACCCAACGCAAACAAGGAGTCGTCAATCCCTTGGCGGTTAATTGCAAGATTAAATTGTATGGTGATAGATAGATAGATTAAACTAAAATATCAAATAAAATAAATAAAGTAAAAGTGCAGCAAGGTATTTTTAGGATTTTTAATATATGATAGAGGTAGACCCGGGGGCCATAGTTTTCACTAGAGGCTTCTCTCTTGAAAATAGCATGCAGTGGGTAAACAAATTACTGTTGGGCAATTGATAGAAAAGTAAATAATCATGACGATATCCAAGGCAATGATCATGTATATAGGCATCACGTCCAAGACATGTAGACCGAAATGATACTGCATCTACTACTATTACTCCACACATCGACCGCTATCCAGCATGCATCTAGAGTATTAAGTTCATAAAGAACGGAGTAACACCTTAAGCAAGATGACATGATGTAGACAAAGTAAACTCACGTATGAATAAACCCCATCATTTTACCCTTAATAGCAACGATACATACGTGTCATGTCCCTTTCTTTCACTGGGATTGAGCACCGCAAGATCGAACCCATTACAAAGCACCTCTCCCATTGCAAGATAAATCAATCTAGTTGGCCAAACCAAATCAATAGATTGGAGAGAAATACGAACCTATAATAATCATGCATAAAAGAGTTCAGAGAAGACTCAAATAATATTCATGGATAATCTGATCGTAAACTCACAATTCATTGGATCCCAACAAACACACTGCAAAAAGTGATTACATCGGATAGAACTCCAAGAACATCGAAGAGAACATTGTATTGAAGATCAAAAAGAGAGAAGAAGCCATCTAGCTACTAACTATGGACCCGAAGGTCTGTGGTAAACTACTCAAGCATCATCGCAAGGGCAGCAAGGTTGATGGAGAGCCCCTCCGTGATCGAATCCCCCTCCGGCGGAGTGACGAAAAAGGCCCCCAGATGGGATCTCTCGAGAACAGAAGCTTGCGGCAGCGGAAAAAGTATTTCGTGGACTCCTCTATTCGTTTCCCGATTTTAGAGAATTTATAGAGGTGGAATTAGGTCAAAAGGGGTAGAGGGTGGCCCACGAGGCACCAGGGTGCGCCTGCCCCCCCAGGCGCGCCCTGGTGGCTCGTGGCCTCCTCCTCTGGCTTCTGGTCCTCTACCGAAGCTTCTAGTGTCTCTTATGTCCAGAAAAAAATCTCTAAAAAGTTTCGTGGCATTTGGACTTGATTTGGTACTGATATTCTGGAAAACCAAAAACAGGCAAAAATAGCAACTGGCACTGAGCACTAAGTTAATAGGTTAGTCCCAAAAAATGATATATAATTGCTTGTAAAGGTATATAAAACATCCCAGATTGATAATATAATAGCATGAAACAATAAAAAATTATAAATACGTTGGAGACGTATCAGCCTCTAATCGGTTTATGCAAAAATATATTTTTCGTGGCTTCTAAGGTTTTGACTTAAACCGTAGCTACCAACGTTTATCATCAAGTATGATTATTCAAGTCGCTAGATTAACTTTGCGGGGCGTTTGAAACACGAGATAATAAAATCTCGAGACTCATACTGAACTTCGTCATACGCAAGAACCCCATATAGATCATATCTGCATTGCCTTTTAGTCTGCAAAACATCCATCTTTCTTGACTATGGTGGAACCCAAAGAACTGAAGCACTTCGTTGATCTGTCAACCAGCATACTAAGGCGCAGCATGGAAGGATCGTGGATTGCCAGAACTTTGTCACAAAAATTCCATCATGCCGTCAAGATCCTGACTATGCAAATTCAAGGGAAGCAACAAGAACATCGGGTAATAGATTTCATCTGCTACCCGCATAAATAATTTTCAGCAATAGATCTCATCTACTATAAAATTATATTATGCAATACCCATACATCTCTATGTATTCCAGATCGAAATTTGCATCTATGCATAGCACGGCTCATGATGCCACTATAGGGGAGCGCAACAGAAAACAAAAAAATTCGATACTGCGAGCACGCCCAGGATCACTATGGAGAAGCATACAAGGTTTTGATCTGATCATTACCGACTCGTAGCGCAGCGGAAGTAGAGTCGATGAAGATCGTCGGTGCAGATCCCCGCAGCTAGGATTTACAACCGCCCAACCGCGAGGATGTACTCCCTCGTCCGCCCCTCGGACAGACCCTCGGACAGCCCTTCGGGAGGCGATCGGATAGTCCCTCGGACAGTGTCACGGATAGCCCTTCGGGAGGCACTCTCAGAATCTCAGAGGATCACTCGGACAGCCCTTTGGGAGGCACTCTCGAACCAAGATCGAAACTACGACCTCTCCACCAGGTTGCACACATACGGTGTCAGCTATCCGGCAGGGCTTCGCCGTCCAGAACTAGTTCCCACTGGAACCCAGACAGCCTTTCGGCTCTATGAAACTATTTCATGTGAGGGAGATAAGAAAGCCAGATCATGCATGGCATTTGTATGAGAGAAAGGAGTGATTGTGGAGAGCACCTCTCCACCTCTATTTATAGGCCAAGCCCAAGGGGTAGAGGGGACTTGGAAATACCAAAAACTTCATCACATGAGTCCTCCATAAGGGCATAAAGGGAAGGCAAGGGGAGCTCCATGGAGGAGCTTCTCCTTGGCCGGCTACCCTTGTAAGCCCCCCTCAAAAGGGGCCTTATCCTTCCATGTCATCCCCTCTAGATCTTTTGTGAAAAGTCAACAAAAGTGGCTATCCAAAAAGGCAACCATAAATGCGTTTCCACTATTCATGAAAATATTTTTCCGCGACCGTTAAATCCGAAAAATATTTCTGTAGGCCCAGAACATTTCCAGTACCCCCTAAAATAATTCTGGACGTGTTCCGAAACATTTTTGGATCAATGATTTTTAGCAGCGAAAAGCAACCAAGGCATTTCCGGCAGCTCCAGAACATTTCCGGTTTTTTTCTCCGAAAAAATTCGAGAAGTTTTCAGAACAATTCTGGCACCCTCCAAAAGTTCCAGGCACGTGCCAAAACCTTTTTAGCTCAATCGTTTACTCGGAATCAACTTTTCGGTTTCACCGAAACTTTTCAGGTGTTCTCTCCGAAACCTTTCCGTTGTCTCCGAAACTTTTCCGGTGACTTTCTCTCAGACTTCCTGTCTAGTATTCAGCAGATAGATGACCCTTAAATGTGTGACCCTGTTGGTTCAGTGAAGTATAGACACGACTGGAACACTTTCCGATCAATGATCAATAGCGGAACCGTGGACATCCATATTGATCCCTATACCCACACGAATGAATATTTGAGTGAATCTCTAGTTTCCGTGTGCTATTCCTGTTGCTTCGCGATATGTTACAAACATCCGAGGTGAGACTTATCGGCATCCCCGTGGATCAACAACTTGTCCACTATGCCAGTTACCTCGTTACCGGTTTTGTTCTCTTATCTCGTTTTCGCGTTCCGGCATCCCTGTGATCAAATCACATTTTGTCTGGCCAGACGATGATGGATACCGTAACATTGAGAGGGCCCTAAGAATATCTCTCCATCGTCGGAGGAGCAAATCCCAATCTCGAGCTATCTAGTTCCTTGTCATACTTTTTCATGAACCCGTAAGCTGCCGTAATAGCCACCCTGTAACAGATGACATTTAACAAACCCCAAAGTTCACGAAGCAGGCATGAAGGAACTTGATACTCTCATGGTCTAAGGAATTATGCAAACGTTAACTCTCTCTGTGTTATTAACCATTTACTTGTGACGAATGTATCTCATAGCATAACATCAATTCAGGTCGATTCAACACAAGTGTTCTTCTAACATTGTGCCCTCAAAATTGCCGGCATAGTCATGCCCATGATCAGGAAAACAGGATCATCATGCAATACTTGAGCTAGTCTTAGAGGCATGACTAGGAATACATTTTACCGTTTATTTTACCACACTTGCACATGAGTTCCCCTCCGAGCCTCGTGGTTATTGTACACTCGAGAATCATTGCAGTTATAGCATAGAACGTGAACATCAATTACAAACTTGGAGATACAAAATAACTATTATTATTGCCTCTAGGGCATATCTCCTACACTTATATGATTACATCTTTTTATTACTAATCTTTTCTATGCCTGTTATTGTCTTGCTAATATTACCCATGCTAAACCTTGCTTTCCTAGTATCACTCCTACTAGGTATCACTTGCTTGTCTTTGTCCATGATTGATAATACTCTAATAGCATTAGTATTCCATGATATCTCACATCCTTTTAAGTTGATATTATGCTTTTGTGTGATCCATGCCATGGTAGCACTATCCTACTGTAAATAATCATAACACGACATAAGCATTAGCATTCTGCATGCATTCAGTATATCTTCTGTTCATGGTGTCTTGGTAGTACATTCAACGTACTCACCTGACTTGTTGATTTGGCCAGATTCAGGTGAAGTCAAGTCAGCCCGGGAACCTAGGATAGCGACCATGTGAACTAGGAGTGATCGTAGTCAGTTGTTCCTGTGGGAGTGGAGCCTCTCCTGAGTTAGTGGTGTATTAGTTGCTTCCTCTGTCCGCTGCTAGAAACCTCTGTTGTAAGCCTTTAGACCTTTTATGTTATCATATTTGAACCTTGTAGTGTATGGAGATCAATATCAGGACCGTGTCCACCAGTTTTAAATGATCTTGGGGCTGGTGATGACACGAGGGTAATTACGAAAGTAATTCCGGGAGCTGCACTGACACAGACCCTCACATGTATGCATGCACACTTACCATTATGAACGCATGCACGCACACCCTGCCCATGTGAGCACATTTGACAAACTGATCCGGCATGTTGCGTACCATTGAAAGAATAGCGTTGTATTTTTCCTGGAATAAATCAAGAAAAATGCGAGCACCCGTCACAATTCTAGGACTTGAAACCGGGTGGGCAGGTTCCACCACAAAAACCTAACCAACTTATGTAAACTCAGTTCGCGGCATACCGCGTAATTAATTTAGGGGTTAGAAATATAACCACGTCAATAAGTAGGGCACTCTTTTTTTTCTATCTTTGCAGTGACTGGGTTTAGTCTATCCTCTATTGGAATTCCTCTGGTGCCAGTCCACCATACTTCCGATCTCCCCCGCCTAGGTTTCCTCTATGATCTGACAGCTTGGGCTGATCTAGGGGGCAGCTCGTCCACTCACCTGGCCTCTATTAGAGCTCATGTGAGGTATCTGTGGTGGTGTTTCTTTTTAGGGTTAGGTTTTCCATGGCAACTCCGACAAATTCCGCTGGTTGTTCGAATCAAGGTTCTGGTGGATCAGGTGGGCGAAGGGAGGAGAACATAGATGATTTATTGAAGCGGATGGGGCTGGAGGAAGGTGAATTTGATTACCTGATATTTGAGGAAGAGGAAGACATCCCGCATGAGGGCATCAAGTGGATGGCACTGATGTGGGTTCATAAATGAACCACTTTGCACCGCAATCTTTCTACACGAGCATGAGGGTCGCATGGAGTTCTGCTCAGGAAGTCAAGTTCGATGCGCTTGAGGAGAATTTGTTCACCTTACATGCATCTTGTTTGAGTGATTGGCAGAAGATAACATCTGGTGGACCATGGTTATTCAGGATTTTGTGGTAATCATTCAACCGTATTATGGATTAGTGGTTGTGGAATCAATCAAACAAGATCGAGTTATAGTTTTGTCTAAAATTCATAAGTTGTCGCCTGGATGCCGATCTAGTGGTTTCGTTACTTACCTTGCTAAGCGTATTGGGAAGGTGACCGAGCTGGATATGCAAGGTGTGGGTAACTTTGTGAGAGTCCAAGTGAAGCTAGATGTCATGGAGCCACTGGTAGGGTTCATCGCACTGTCCAGAGCTAGGAAGGGCGATTTCTATCATGTTCAGTACGAGAAGATTCCAAAATTCGGCGCCACTTGTGGCCTCATTAGAGACATCCATGAAGAGTGTAGTACAGGGGAGCAGGAAGAGAAAGATCTCAAGTGGGGAGCATGGCTCAAGGCCAATAGAGAGACATGGCAGGGGTGCTTCGCCTATGCTGGTGCCCGAGCGACATGTATGGGAGGCAGGTGTGGGGGGCGCACTGATGAGTGTCATGGCCAGGGACGAGGGGACTGTCGACTGTCGACTGGCGGATATTGCAATGGAAAAGGATAAGGACCTGGCTGACACGGCGTCTAGCCCGGTGAAGAACGCAAATGTGACCATATCAGATGGGGAGAAACATGCCAAGAAGAGGCTGACCTTAGAGGGAGAAGAGCCGGCTGCTGATGCAAACACAATCCCTGTTGAGGCTAGCTTGGAAGGAAATAATTAGATAGTGCTGCAGGAGAGCAGGGCACCGAAATTGAGCGCTAACGCTGAAACAGATTTGAGAAAAGAGAAAAAGCGTCAAAACAAAGATGATGGAAACTCAATACCTTCAGGATCAGCGGCCTCCTTCGAGGCGGGCCGCGGCCAACAATGAAACTCTTATCATGGAACTATCGCGCCCAGGGTAACACTGTGGCAGTTCACACTTTGCTGGATATCCAGTGGCAATGTAACCCCAAGGTGATTTTTTTTTCCGGAGACTCACCTCGATTCTTATCCGGGTGATTGCTTACGAAAGAGGTTTAAGATGGACCGTTTAATTGTTAACCCTAGTGATGGTAGGAGGGGAGGTGCGGTGCTCTTTTGGAAGAGCGAGGCTAAAGTCAGTCAGCTCTACTCTCATCCAAACTACATTGATGTGAGAGTGGAAAAACGAGCAGACAAGGTACTACCAACCTGCTGATGTGACGTTGGTTTAGGGTTTCATTTCTATCATTCTATCAACATGCATATATGACTACGGTTAAGAAAGAAAGTACCTGCAGTAATGATTCATAACCCACATTGACTTGTAACTGTATGAGCGAAGATTGATACCCATGATCAAATTAATGCTGGTGCGCTGCAAATCCTGTTTTTTTGCAATTAGTCAAATGAAGTTTCATTTAGGCAGTTGTTGCTCTTAATTTCTCTGGATTCTTGTCTAGAAGGACGGAAACAACAAGCTAGTCAGTCAGGTACTCCAGATTTCATGCTCTGAAGCTGAATGCACTGCATGCGCTGCGCTCTTCAGTTCACTCCAGAGCAGAGGAAAGAAGCGCCAAATCAATCGAGCCACCCTCCGCCGCCGGCAAATCCTATTCTGCGCTCGTGCGGAATAATCGACGAATCGTGCACCCCCTCGTCGCTTGGGCCTACCCATGTGCGGGTGTGTGACCTCTATTTTTTTGTTCTTTTTTTTCCCATATTTTTACCGCATTTTTCTTTTCTTTTTCTTCAGTGTTTCTGCCTTTTCTTTTTCATTTTTTCTTTGTTTCTTTGTTTTGGTATACATGAACTTTTTTATAATACATGATGAACATTTTACAATACGTGATAAACATTTTATAAATACATGATGAACATTTTTCAAATATGCGATGAATATTGTTTTAAAGACGTGATGAATATTTTTATATGCACTGTAGTTCCTATGTTTTTTTTTCTCTCGAAAAGGAGGATTACCCGCGGCCTCTGCATCGAGCGATGCATATAGCCATCTTTATTGCATTATTCAACAAGGTCTTACAAAATAAATACATTGATCAACCCAAAGCCACCTTTTTGACGAAAACTGTCGCCCTACCTACAAGATTGATGAAGTGCCCTGACCGCGCGCCACGCACACCAAGAAACCTGGTGGCCTCACCAAGCCGCCACCGGCTAGCCGGGAGCACCAACCGGTCTAGCAGACCCTCAGCGTGCACCGCATGCTCACGCTGTAGAATCTGTCACCGCCTTCTTCCGCAATCTCATCTTCAGGAGCAATCAATGTACTGATCTAGTCAGACCCTTCTGTCGTTGACGTCACCACGACGCCAAACAACGCCTGCCTCCTGCGCGCGTCCATCGAAGGGTATCCAACGCTGAGACCCCGATGTACCTTGCCGCCAAGACTCGCCGTCGTCAATACTGTAGATGGCACGCCGCTCCGCCTTGGTCACCGCACGAGAAGCATACGGAGACCTGCGCCCAGCCACCAAACCAAACACTTATCCCTCCAGCCGGTGTACAACCCCAAAGATGATGCCCTCATGGGGGTGACGACGCAGGAACCTCCCCATCATCCGATCCGGAAAGTCCAAATATGGGGTTTCCCCCGGGGAACACAGTGAACGCGAATTGCCCCACAACGCCTCCAACGAGGTAACGACGCCCGCAGGCGCCGCCGTTGATGGTACTGGCTGAGGCCGAACCAAGCTTTCGCTAGCAAATTCGCGCCCATCTCCGGCTGGACCACCAGATCGACCTCCTCCGTCATCCAGCACGCCCATGGGTGATGTCTGCCGCCGGGAAACCGTACTACCGGAGCCGCACCACCGCCCGGAACCGCCGCCCGCCTGAGTAAGCCATCAACGACGGAGGGGCCCTCACCGTTGCGCTGCTGACGCTGGACGATGCACACGTCCAGGATACCCGTCCGGATCTCCACCGCAACCGCATCCCGGAGCCGCGGCGGAGGAAGGCCCCGCCGCCGCCATCATCCCCCGCCTGGGCTTTGGCCCGCGGAGCTCCGGCGACTCGAAGCCCTAGATCGGATCGGGAAGGAGGGGGATCGAGAGGGAGGAGATCGGAAGGAAGGGGGTCGAGGAGAGAAGCCCTAGTTCCTGTGTGTTTATGTGCTCTGTGGTTCCTGTCTTCTTCCTGTAAGAGGGTGCAAATACAGACTTGTAACAGGGTAAAAATGCAGCCCAAGTTGCCGGGGAGGCTCCCTGATTTTCTAAAAAGAAAAAATACTGGTAAAGGAAGACAGAGCCCATAATTATATATGGTAGTAGTTACTTGTTCCATCTTGATAGCAAATTAAGGGCCAGTTCTTTTGGTGTCTTCTAGAATAAGCTGCAAAAAGCTGCCCCCTACCCAGCTTATTCTAGAAGCCCAACCAAATTTATTTTTTTAGAAGCCTAGTAGTTAAGACTTGACTAGTAGACTTCTAAAAAGAAAATTTTGTTTGAGCTTCTAGAATAAGCTTGGTAGGGGGTAGCTTATTCTGGAAGCCCAAAAAAGCTAGCAAAAGAACTGGCCCTAAGCCTTGCAGGGTTGATGAGTTGACATGGCGACCCACAGAACGAGCACATACTGTTGACTAAGAATCTGCAGTAATTTCAGATTCTGCATTAATTTGTGACTGCATATCATAGAAACTGTAAGAGAGAATGATATCCATGGTCAAATCTCTACCCCTAATGTCTCACTTGGTAGGATAGACTCCACGGTTTTTTTTCGTCTCCCACTTTCGTCTGGTTTTTTTCGTCTCCCCTCCCCCCTACGCACGCACCCAAAAAAAACTCCACCCCGCACGAAACGAAGAAAAACCCGTACAAGTCCGCTCCTCTCGATTCCCTCGAAGAACTCCCAGAGTAGATGCCGCCGCCGCCGCCGCCGACGTACGATCTTCCTAACGCCGCCGCCGACCTCACAGAGAAGACGCCGCCGGCGACGTCCGGGATCGACATCTCTCACTGCCGCGATCTCGCCGCCGCCGACGTACGGGATCGCCGCCACCGACCTCTGGGATCGGCGTCTCTTGCTGCCGCCACGGTATGGGATCGCCGCTGCTGACGTACCAGAGGATACGCCGCCGACGACGTCTGGAATCGACGCCGCGGACGTAAGGGGTCACCACCGCCGACCTCCCAGAGGAGACGCCACCGCCACCTGTGCTAAACCCCAGGGCAGGCTGCGACGAGCGGCGCAAGAAGACCGTGGTACACAGGTATGCTGAACCCGACGAACACGCCAAAGATATCGCATCAGACGCCACCTACAGATGTTGCTTTCGTTGTTTGCTGAACACAGGTATTTGTGTAAGGTCATCATGCAGACAACTGGAAGATACAAACTTTAGTAATGGACCTAATAAATCTGTAACAAACTTTAGTAATGGACTGAAGTTCTTTGGCAGAATCTGTACAATAGCAACCTGCAAATATTGTGATCTTCAACAGCCTTTAGTACTGATGGAATTTCAGGTGATCTGGCTGCAATCAGAGGAACAGTAGATGTTAGCATAATCTGGCTGCATTATATTTGCAAAATCAGTTCACAAAGTCAGATTTAGAATAAACAAAGGAACAATCCTCTTGAATTTTTAAGATGTAAGCAGCAAAGTCGGTTTACAAATATTTGCAAAGTAACAGAGTCTGTTTGTTATACATTACTAAGTGCATTAGGCACCATCAGAGGAACAGTTTTGTTTGACATGACCGGCTTAGTAGTATCTTTCTTTTTTGATAGTTACATATGGGGAATCCACACAGCAAGGCAATAGAACAAATTCTTTTTTGATAGTTACATATGGGGAATCCACACAGCAAGGCAATGGAACAAATGAAAGCGTCAGATGTACCTCCAGGTATATGTTCAGCTATAAAATTTGCTATACGTGTCAAACACCATTCCCTACTCATAATGAGATTGTGAGTACTGAAGGTGTTGCAGGCCCGATGGAGGGGACAAATGTTGACGACTATAACCCAGAGATTATACCCGTAGCTGACGATGTTGATGAGATTTACCCAAGTAGTCCAGGTATAAGGCTGTGCAAATATAGTCAGCATAATTTTATGCTTTTTATGTGATCAATCATACCTAACAGACTAGGACACACACAACATATCTAATGGATCAAGCGTGCGACTAGTAGGAATTCATAATACTCCCTCGGAACGGATGATACCTGAACAGACCGAACAACCAATTCTTCCCCAACACACTGATGGTGATAGCACAAATGTTCATCAACCTTCCCATCTGATTTCGGGTAAGTATTAAACGTAAGGAAGATTTGCCTTAGTTCGGTTAGCAGTAAACTGCCTCATTCTGTCCAATATTTGTTATTTTTACATGATGCAGACAATCCAGCAATCTCATTCCTATATAATGAAGCTTCGTTGCCGCCTTCCAGTAATCTGACACAAGTTTATGCCACAGGTGTGGCACAAAGTTCAAATGGTATTACCTGATACGTCTTGGATGTGAACTAATTTGTGCTTATAGGGGTTTATTTTCATATATTAACCTAGCTTATGGCTTTTATGTTGTTCCAGTAGCTCTAGATGCTTCCCATATAGATGTAGGAAGCCAGGTAGGGATTAATGCTACTGCTCTTGATGCCTTAGAAGTTTTACCTGTGTCGGATGCAACATCCGAGCACATGACTACAGGAGCTGTCATGAATGTCACCAAACAAACTATGAAAAATAACTTGACAGACGAAAAGATGGAGCAGATAAACGCCCGGAGGCGAGCTGCTTATCGAAAGAAAAAAGAGGATGGTCAGTCAAGCTCCAAGATGAAAATCAACCTTCCCTTACAATGTCTGGTATGATTGTTTAATGTTTAATCAGTACAATGGATACCTCATACTTTTCCTGCTTCGACTACTCTCACATCTGGTTTCTTTAATGACAAAGAACTAGCTAGCATGCAACGTAATAAGGAGGAAAAGAGGGAGCAGATAAAGGCTCGGAGGCGGGCAGCTTATCGGAAGAAAGATGATGAGGGTACCATCAATCTACAAGCAGATGTGCAAAATGTTCCCCGGCATCCTCTCGGTGATATCACTAATGCGTATCAACCAACCTCTGTCGACCTTGATGAAAAAAGGAGCAGATAATGGCTCGGAGGCGAGCTGCTTATCAAAAGAAAAAATAGGAGGCTACCGCCTGTTGACGTATAAATGTATTGCCTTGTCTCTTCTATCAGATTGGTCTTTTGGTTGCATTGGCTAGAGCATGTACTTCTACATGGTATCAGAGCCAAGACGTCTTGAGTTCAAGACCCGGCTGGCGCAATTAAAATTGCAGCCCACTTTCAGTCCACGTTTACGCTTGAGGGAGCCACACGTGAGGGGGAGTGTTGACGTATAAATGTATTGCCTTGTCTCTTCCATCAGATCGGTCTTTTGGTTGCATTGGCTAGAGCATGCACTTCTACACCGCCAAGCAACAAGATGAAAATTTGTCTGCCCTTACGATATCAGGTAAGAATGTCTCTTAGAAAGAACTTTTTTTAGGCAAAAGCTATAAAGTAACTACTCTTAAAGTTTCTGATCTCACCAGAATGCTAAGTAGAAAATGGTTCATTGTGGATAAAGTAATCATCCAATATGGTGGTATCTATAAGGTTTTGGGGGAGGAGCTAGGACCTGGCTAGCAGTGAACGATGGCTGCAGGCAAGCCCACGTCCATGTAGGGTGCCTCAAGGCCAACAACACGCACCAGGCCTTTCCCATTTTCAGGTTCCCAGCGATTTTGTAACCCAGAGATGAGGCAGTATATACTACTCAAACAGATTTTTCACTTCTCATAGAATGAATAACCAGATGTGTAGATATGATGAATAGATTAAATAGAAGTGCTGATCATACAATTCTAATAATGCATCATTCTAAAAAAGATAATAGCTATCTTCAGGCTGGAAATGCAAGCAGTCCAACATTGACAGCAATATTTTTTTAAATGAAAACAATCTTGCAATCTTGATATAAGAATTCAACATATACGAAATTTATCATGGCAGCAATAATACACTGCTGATTGTGCTTTTACTTTCCCATATTAATACCCAAAAAGATGATCCATAAAGACAAATTAGAAATCTTCCTCTAAATAGGTTTCATCTATATACTCGCATTTCTCAGACAAATTTATCAAAGATTTTTCAAATCTAAAATAAAGTACTTTGTCTTGTTTTCACACATAACTTTGTTTTCGCAGAGTAGAATACCTTTCTGGGCATACTATTAATAGACAATTGCCGATCCAGCAATTTTCTGACTGCAGTTGCATTCTCAGAAGTGAAATAGATAACCCTTCTTCCTTTGTTTTCAAAATGATCAATTGACAGCTGCCTAACCATGCGACCTAAGGCACCTCCTGTTTTCTGCTGCTAGCACAACCTACAAAAAGGGGGGGGGGGGGGGGGGGGGGGGGGGGGGGGGGGGGGGGGGGGGGGGGGGGGGGGGGGGGGGGGGGGGGGGGGGGGGGGGGGGGGGGGGGGGGGGGGGGGGGGGGGGGGGGGGGGGGGGGGGGGGGGGGGGGGGGGGGGGGGGGGGGGGGGGGGGGGGGGGGGGGGGGGGGGGGGGGGGGGGGGGGGGGGGGGGGGGGGGGGGGGGGGGGGGGGGGGGGGGGGGGGGGGGGGGGGGGGGGGGGGGGGGGGGGGGGGGGGGGGGGGGGGGGGGGGGGGGGGGGGGGGGGGGGGGGGGGGGGGGGGGGGGGGGGGGGGGGGGGGGGGGGGGGGGGGGGGGGGGGGGGGGGGGGGGGGGGGGGGGGGGGGGGGGGGGGGGGGGGGGGGGGGGGGGGGGGGGGGGGGGGGGGGGGGGGGGGGGGGGGGGGGGGGGGGGGGGGGGGGGGGGGGGGGGGGGGGGGGGGGGGGGGGGGGGGGGGGGGGGGGGGGGGGGGGGGGGGGGGGGGGGGGGGGGGGGGGGGGGGGGGGGGGGGGGGGGGGGGGGGGGGGGGGGGGGGGGGGGGGGGGGGGGGGGGGGGGGGGGGGGGGGGGGGGGGGGGGGGGGGGGGGGGGGGGGGGGGGGGGGGGGGGGGGGGGGGGGGGGGGGGGGGGGGGGGGGGGGGGGGGGGGGGGGGGGGGGGGGGGGGGGGGGGGGGGGGGGGGGGGGGGGGGGGGGGGGGGGGGGGGGGGGGGGGGGGGGGGGGGGGGGGGGGGGGGGGGGGGGGGGGGGGGGGGGGGGGGGGGGGGGGGGGGGGGGGGGGGGGGGGGGGGGGGGGGGGGGGGGGGGGGGGGGGGGGGGGGGGGGGGGGGGGGGGGGGGGGGGGGGGGGGGGGGGGGGGGGGGGGGGGGGGGGGGGGGGGGGGGGGGGGGGGGGGGGGGGGGGGGGGGGGGGGGGGGGGGGGGGGGGGGGGGGGGGGGGGGGGGGGGGGGGGGGGGGGGGGGGGGGGGGGGGGGGGGGGGGGGGGGGGGGGGGGGGGGGGGGGGGGGGGGGGGGGGGGGGGGGGGGGGGGGGGGGGGGGGGGGGGGGGGGGGGGGGGGGGGGGGGGGGGGGGGGGGGGGGGGGGGGGGGGGGGGGGGGGGGGGGGGGGGGGGGGGGGGGGGGGGGGGGGGGGGGGGGGGGGGGGGGGGGGGGGGGGGGGGGGGGGGGGGGGGGGGGGGGGGGGGGGAGAAGAAGGATGGAGCGCGTCTGCAGGAAGGTGGGAGCCGGAACCTGCATCGTGACAAGGGTGGTGATGTCGAAGAAGCACGGGTTGAGCCCCCGAAGGCAGGTGAGGACCAAGGTCTAGTCGGTCACGGGCTGCCCCACGTCCGCAAGCGCGTCGGAGAGGGCCTTCAGGCGGTGGCAGTAGGCGGTGATGGTGAGGTCGCCTTGGACGATGGCCCGGAACTGTGCCTCGAGGTAGACGGCCCGGGTGAGTTGATCATTGTGGAAGAGGTTCCTGATCAGCGCGTAGGCGTCGTACGCAGTCTGATCTTGGGCCATGATGGTGTCCAGGATGTCATCGCTGATGGAGCCGTAGAGCCACGAGCGGACGACGTAGTCTTGGCGCTGCCACTCGGCCGTGCGAGCGTCTGACGGCGTGGCGATGGAGATGTGATCCATGAGCTCGTACTTGCCGAGGAGGATGGTGATGAGCATGCGCCACTTGGCGTAGTTGGACTGCTGCAGGTCGAGGACGATGAGGACGTGCGTCTTGACGCTAGCTACGTGGACAGCCTGAGAGGCCGGCGACGTGAGGGTGGGCGAGGTGGCGGCGGTGGTGGACTGGGAGAGCGCCCCGGAGGTCTGCGCCTCGAGCGTTGATGACGAGGACGCGGAGGCAGATATGGTGGCGATCTAGGGAGGGAGGAGGAACCGCGGCGGCGCCTAGGGTTTTGGGGGCGGCGGCGGCTTGAGGTGGGACTGCGGAAGCTAGGTTTAGGAAATAAGGGCTGATACCATGTAGAAGTGCATGCTCTAGCCAATGCAACCAAAAGACCGATCTGATGGAAGAGACTAGGCAGCACATTATACGTCAACACTCCCCCTCACGTGTGGCTTCCTTAGGCCTAAACGTGGACCGAAAGTGGGCTGCAATTTAATTGCGCCAGCCGGGTCTTGAACTCAAGACCTCTTGGCTCCGATACCATGTAAATGAGAATCGGATTGAGGAAAGATGCCTCTCAAGGGGTGATCGGCTCATATATTTATAGCAAGATTACAAGTCTTGGAGACTAAGAAAGAATCCTATACGTGTATATGTACAACCGTATGCAAACGGAATACGCGCAGGTTAGCTATACAAAGTCATACTTTAACACTCCCTCTCGCCGCCCATCTCCACTATGGCCCAGCAGAAGATGACGGCCTATGCTATGCTTACGCCCGAGCGGTGTGTCCAACTGCTCGGGGAGATCCGGGCTAGGCGCACCGCCCCGCTGGCAGTGGGCCTGTCTCCAGATTCGCCGGAGACGGAGGAGGAGCAGCAGCAGGAGGAGGAGCCGAAGCCAGAGCAGCAGCCGGAGCCCATGGAGGAGGAGGAGCCGGCGGCAGAGCCGATGCTGGTTGCTGGCTTCGCCATGGCGAAGTACGAGGTTGCCCAGGCGGCGGAAATGTATAGCAGACTGCCATCTTGGAGTCCAACCTGAATGAGGCCTATGTCGAGGCGAACCGATGGTTCATCCATCAAGAACGGGCGGCGACCAACGCGCCTTTTGCCGAACTGGGGGTGGAGGAGGAGGCGGGTGCCGACGTAGAGGAGCTGGAGGAGCTGGAGTTGCCGCTGCTGCCCATGTACCAGTTGATCTACGTAGTACATAGATGTTTCTTTTGCATTCTTTGTATGGTTTAAAGGATTAAAGTATGAGGTGTTAGATGTAGATAGGCAAATTTGAGGGTTGCTCGGATGCTGCTCGTGGACGCACCCGGGTGATGGTGTTCTGGATAGGGGTCCTAACCACGTCGGGCCCCAATCATGGGTTGGGCCGAGGACCCCCAGACAACCTACAAGTGGGTCATGTTTGTCATCCCCACGACATACTCAAGATGAAATCCTTTGAAGACTTGGCGCATACTCCAAGACACTTTTGAATCATCGGCATTTTTATCCCTTGATGTAACCGACATGTGGGTAAACAAATTACTGTTGGGCAGTTGATAGAAGATCGAATAATTATGACGATATCCAAGGCAATGATCAATATATAGGCATCGCGTCCAAGATTAGTAGACCGACTCCTGCCAGCATCTACTACTATTACTCCACACATCGACCGCTATCCAGCATGCATCTAGTGTATTAAGTTCATGAAGAAACAGAGTAATGCAATAAGAATGATGACATGATGTAGACGAGATCTATTCATGTAGGAATAGCCCCCATATTGTTATCCTTAATAGCAATGATACATGCATGTCTTGCTGCCCCTTCTGTCACTGGGAAAGAACACCGCACGATCGAACCCATCACAAAGCACCTCTTCCCATAGCAAGAAAAATCGATCTAGTTGGCCTAACTAAACCAAAGATTCGAAGAAGATATACGAGGCTATAAATAATCATGCATATAAGAGATCAAAAGAAGACTCAAATAATATTCATGGATATATATCTGATCATAAACTCAAAGTTCATTGGATCCCAACAAACACACCGCAAAAAAAGAGTTACATCAAATAGATCTCCAAGAGACCATTGTATTGAGAATAAAAGAGAGAGAGGAAGCCATCTACCTACTGCCTACGGACCCGTAGGTCTATGATGAACTACTCACGCATCATCGGAGAGGCACCAATGAGGATGATGAACCCCTCTGTGATGGTGTTTAGATTGGATCTCGTGGTTCTGGACTTGCGGCGGCTGGAATTGTGTTTCGTCGACTCCCCTAGGATTTCTGGAATATTTGGGGATTTATAGGGCGAAGAGGCGGTACGAGAGGTCATCGAGGGGGGGGCACAACCCCCTGGGCGTGCATGGGCTCCTGGGCACGCCCTGGTGGGTTGCGCCCACCTCGGGCCTCCCCTCTGGTACTTCTTTGGCCCACGTGGTGTCTTCTGGTCCAAAAAAATTCTCCAAAAGGTTTCGCTGTGTTTGGACTTCGTTTGGTACTGATATTCTGCGAAGTAAAAAACAAGCAAAAAACAGCAACTGGTACTGGGCACTATGTCAATAGGTTAGTCCCAAAAAATGATATAAAGTTGCTATAAAATGATTATAAAACATCCAAGAATGATAATACATGGAATAAGCAAAAATTGTAGATACATTGGAGATGTATCAGCATCCTCAAGCTTAATTTCTACTCGTTCTCGAGTAGGTATATGATAAAAACAGAATTTTTGATGTGGAATGCTGCCTAACATGTTCATCACATATTCTTTTCTTTTGTGGCATGGACATTTGGACCTTTATATGGTTCAAAGCAATAGTCTAGTTTTGACATGAAGAATTCAATACTCAAGCATATCAACAAGCAACCATGTCTTTCAAAATATCAACACTAAAGAAAGTTATCCCTAGCCCATCATGCTCAATCATTGATCCATTCATGAAACACAATCATATAGTAGCTACATCCAATGCTCAAGTACGATCATAGTGCCCCTTAGTTGGTGCTTTATAAGAGAAGATGGAGACTCAAATAAAAATAAAAATTGCATAAAGTAAATAGATAGGCCCTTCGTAGAGGGAAGTATGGATTTGTAGAGGTGCCAGAGCTCAAAGCTTAAATTGAGAGATAAATTTTTTTTGAGAGGCATACTTTTCCTGTCAACGAAAATGACCGAGTAATTCCAACACTTCCCATGCTAGATATATCATAGGCGGTTCCCAAACAGAAAATAAAGTTTATTCCTTTTCCACCATTCTTTCACAATCCATGTCTAGCCGTATCCACGGGTGCCCTCCATACCAACACTTTCCAAGGAACTTATTATTTGACAACATAAAGTAAATTTCTTTTTTCATTTTGGGACTGGGCATACCTATTACCGCCGTACTCTCATGCAATGACAAGTGAATAAACACTCATCTTGAGAATAACACATCTAGCATGGAAAATATTGGCCACCCCCTGCCGCTTCATGAGCGGTACGGGCACACAAAAAGGAAATTCATTTTGAAAATTAGAGATGGCACATACAAATTTGCTTAGAACGACAAAGAAATACCGCATATAAGTAGGTATGGTGGACTCATATGGCAAAACTGGGTTTAAAGATTTTGGATGCACAAGTAGTATTTCTACTTAGTACAAGTGGAGGCTAGCAAAAAGATTGAGAAGCAACCAACCAAGAAACGAAAAATCACATAAGCGAGCATTAAGATAACTAACACCGAATAATGCACCACAAGTAGGATGTAATTTCATTGCATAACTATTGACTTTCGTGCTTGCATCGGGAATCACAAACCTTAACACCAATATTCTTACTAAAGCATAATTACTCACCAACATGACTCACATATCACTATCATCATATCTCAAAACTATTACGAAGAATCAAGTTTATTTTGTCCAATGATCTTCATGAAAGTTTTTATTATATCCCTCTTGAATATCTATCACTTTGGGACTAGTTTTATATATTGAAATTGCTTTTGACAAGCTCAAACAAATCTAAGTGAAGAACATGAGCATAAAATTTTTCGTCTCTCAAAATAACATAGGTGAAGCATGAGAGAATTTCTTCAAATATTTACTAACTCTCAAATAATTCTAAGTGAAGCATGAGAGTATCTCTTTTACAATTATTAAAGCACACCATGCTCAAAAAGATACAAGTGAAGCACTAGAGCAATTCCATAGCTCAAAAAAATTAAGTTAAGCATAAAGAGCAATTCTAACAAGTCATAGCATAATTTTGGCTCTCTCAAATAGGTGTGTTAAGCAAGGATACTTGACACAAAATAGAAAGCAAAACAAGCAAAGACTCATATAATACAAGACGCTCCAAGCAAAACTCATGATATGTGACGAATAAAAATATAGCTCCAAGTAAAATATCGATGGTCGTTAGAAGAAAGAGGGGATGCCTTCCGGGGCATCCCCAAGCTTAGTTGCTTCGTTCTCTTTGAATATTAACTTGGGGAGCAATGGGGCAACCCTAAGCTTAGGCTCTTTTCAATGCTTACTAGACCATGAAGGCGCGCATTGCCGCCCCTGTCCATTCTAAAAATTATAATAGAAATATGTGAATGATATTTGGGAATTTCAAATGATTTATATATTTTGAATGGTTCATGTTACAGTGCCTTACGTTCACAGCCATAGAGAAAGATTGTCTGATTTTTTATAGAAGAAATATTATTTAATTAAGCCACACTCTGCTTAAATATGCGACTTGAAGTTCAGTTCTAACACAAATATATCACCGATAAATAGATAGCCTCCAGTTCTGAAGCAGTAAAATACCAATGCTTTTGTGTGTAAATGCAAACCTTCCTCCTGATAGGACATATGTGAAAATTCAAGGTCTTAATTAGGTTGACGTTCAGTTGAGCTAACACTAACACTACATACACATTTCACATTGCCAATATTTCTACCATCAGCACGTGCTTTACCGGTACCATTGTTCTGAACCAAGGGTATATGCTTTAGTTCTAATGAATGGGATGATGTCTTTGAATATGACTCGTTGCAACTAATCCAAATAGAATCAGAAATTCAGAATTAAGAAAAAAACAGCTAGTAATATGCTCAGGTCAAGCAGCAATACATGATACACGGGCAGATGAGAATGATGTATATCCCATAATGACCCGTGAGAATCAGTCAACAAAATACATTCACCCAATCAAAGAGAAGATTGTAATTTGTACGATCCTCATGGTGTGGTGACCGTCTTCATGTCTGACTCAAATTCAGAGGAAGTAGAAGGAAAAGGGGAGAATGGATGTCTCTCCTTCCCGCTAGAAATATATCGCCGTTGCCAAAGATCCCTTTGGTCGGTTGCAAGAATTGGATCCGAGTCATAGATGGAGGTGCTAATAGCCAGAAGGGTTCCAGCGGCATCTACACACCGTCTCGTCTTCACTGCTTCTTTTTCTTCCCCATCAGCGAGCACCCTAGCATCAAAGGAAGCTACCGCAAAACCATGAGCCTCTGCTTCCTACCCCTGGGAGGGTCAATGTTGTGCGAACAGTGATGGAGGATCAGAGGACGTAGAGGATGCTATGGTCTGCTGCTCAGGGATGGCATACGACAGTCAGGCATAGGTTTTAGGGAGGGTGTGCGGCGCTGTGAGGAGGCCGCCGCCGCCGCTGCCATCCATCACCTGGAGAGGCATGCGACCTCGCGTGCTCCGCTGCCCCACGCGGACATTGACCGTCTATTCACGATCGAAGGCTACAACGCATCACTGAATTAGAGGGCCTTCAGGTCGTTCTTCGGAGCAGCAGCCCGTTTAGTGTTGGGTCGGCCGAGACATTTGTGGCGGAGAGGTAAAAAGGCTGCGGGGCACACGCAGTGAAACGACGAGGCGATCCACAATGTTGAATGAGCTTATCCAACGGTTTACAATGCCAAATCATTGTGGAAGGGCCTAGGTGGTTGCGTTTTACTATTTAGCAATTCCTTCATCCATCGTGATCTCACCCAAAACATGAAAACTTCAATCACACAAAACTTAACAAAACCTTCGTGTTGGGGATATAACTATTGGGTATGACCCGCCCAGTAGGGGCCGGGTCATACCACTGGCGGTTCATAATGACAAGGCCCATGAAGATGTTGAAGATGGCGGTTCACGATGCAGGCTTACTGAAGGCCCGAGACCCAAAGGCGACTTGAGGCCCACAGGTGTAAGCCGCCATATGTTAACTTGTATGTTAAGGAAAGTATAGATTCTGTCACCAAGCCGGACACGTTGTGTATAAGCCGGCCGGGACTCTGTAGGCCGCCGGGCATCAGACTATGTATATAAAGGGGTGACCCGGCGGTGGTTTAGGGCAAGAAACAAGAGATCGAGAACTAGGTCAAGCGTATTCGCTCCCTGGTAATCGAAACCCTAGCAATACAATCCCAAACTGGAGTAGGCCTTTACCTTCACCGCAAGAGGCCGAACCAGTATAAACTCTCTGTGTCCTTTGGCCCATTTAACCCCTTTAAGCTAACCTAGCTGCGATGGCTCCACGACTAAGTCCTTCCGCTAGGACATCTGCCGTAACAATTCCACGACAGTTGGTGCCCACCATGGGGCCAGCGCACGGTGGTTTCGAGTTCTTACAGGGCAGCTTTGAAGGGATCAAGGGATACGCTGTGGGCCGGATGACCAAGAGTCGTCTTGGCAAGCTCTTACATCGATGATGCAGGCTGGGGCCCTGAGGCCGGCTCAATCGAGTACGGGTACCGGGTCCCCTTCGGTGGAATCCACGTCTTCATCGGCAAGATTGGCGAACCGGGCCCCGAGCCGGACATCTGCACTGACATCCTCGAGACGGCTCAGCGTGCACGACCCGCCCGAGTTCAACCCGCCATGAAGCGTGCCTTTGTTGGTTTCATCCATGGGGCAGAAGTTGAAAAAGGATCTGTGTCCGGTGGTGAGACGGCCATCTACTCTGATGGTGAGTCATCCACAGGCGAGACTGATTCATTGTATCAACTACAAGACGGCCGGCTTGGGGGCTGTTCCGATGGCGACAGTATTCTGGACCCCTATGAGCCGCCGAGCAGGGTTGCGATCTTCATGGCCGGTACACAACCGATGCTTGGTTCAACAACCGACGCGGCTATGACCTCCAGTTCAATGGCTGCAGCGGCGGCTGGTGCTAGTGGCACGGCGCGCCCGCCGGCTCAAGCTTTGATGGAGTTATTGGAAGCTTTGGCGACTCTGATGGGGGGTGGAGGTAACCCCGGATAACCAGGAACAACACAAAGTGGATGTGGCGAAGTTACGAGATGAGATAGCTCAAGCCAAGGAGGAGCTGGCGGCTGAGAACGTTAGATGGCCACGAAGCGGGCTGCCTTGGACGCCCAAGCACAGCAGATTCAAGCGGATTTCTTCCAGCTCACGTTGGATCAGAACGCCTCAAACGAGATCATGAGGAGGAGGCACCAGAGTCATCTACCCCTGGTTTATGAGCCAAGGAACCTCTTCAACACGCCTGGAGCAGGGACCTGTGACCCGCCGGTAGTGAACCGAGCGGTTGAAGCGCCTGGGACTGGAGCGCCGGTTCAGCCACATGTGGTGGACCCACCACGTTTGAATAACACTCCGCCTCAATATGTTCTGACGCCTCCGGGTCATTATTCTAACCCTTTGGACAATATGATTGCGGCGGCGACGCGATTGGCGGCTCTACCAGTTGAAGGCGAATCTCCAACGGCGATCGAGACATGGAGGGCCAGAGAGCTTCTCCAGACAGTTGTAGCTCAACAGGCGGCTTATTCTTACAGCCGCGAGCGGATTCACTCAACCTCTCATCCAAGCCGGAGTTATAGCAGGCACATTGACTCACTGGAAATTTCAAGCAGTGAACAACGCCGTAACCAGCCTCGGGGACATGACCCAGTGCGCGGTGGTGCCAATGCTCAGACTTTAGTGGATCAGGGCAGAGCGCGTCGGGAGGCCGAGCTGGTGGCTCAGCAAGCGGCTCATCAATATTCTCCGGTTTATCCTCAGCTTCGGTGGAGGTAGGCGTGACCTCTAGAACCTTGGGTGTGCCATGTCTAGTGCCGGCTCTGCATAACGAGCATTTGCCCAAGGATTTCAAGGGTCCTCGTAAGGTGCCTAACTACACAGCAGATCAGCCCCCTGAAGCTTGGATCGAAAGTTATGAGATGGCAATGGAGATGCTGGACGTTGGCGATGTTGCATGTGCTAAGTATTTCACCATGATGTTGGATGGGACGGCTCGTACTTGGTTGAAAGGGCTGCCTGCTAACTCCATTGGGTCATGGGCCGAGCTAAAAGCCCAGTTTATCCAGAACTTTAAAGATACGTGCAAGCAGCCTATGTCAATCGTGGATTTGGACTCCTGTGTCCAAGGCGAGGGCGAGTCAACAACCCATTGGGTGCGTTGGGTCTCAACCATCCTACACTCATCGGATCGTATCAATGCCGGTTCTGTAGTCCTGATGTTGGAGAAGAATTGCCGTTTCATGCCCCTTAAGCAGAAACTAGGGCGGCTTAAACGCCACTGCAGCGACATGGGGGAGCTAATGGCGGCTCTCGTCAAGTATGCCGACTCGGATAGTACCAAGGACCCTGAGTCTGATGATGAAAAGCCAGGAAAGTGAAAGAAGGGCGACAACACGAAAGGGCAGCAGTATAACCCGGCGAGTCAGGGTGGCAATGGTAAGCGCAAGGCTGATAATAATTTGGATTTTGTAGCTAACACCAATACGCAGAATAATGGTCAGCGCCGCAAGGGAAAGCCGCCCCCTCGGTTTAGAGGGCCAAAATTCAATCTTGAGGCGATGATGAATCAGCCCTACATGAAACATGGTACGTGGGAAAAGCCGGCCACTCACCTCTGGAAGGATTGCTTCATCATGAGGGAATATAGAAATTCCAATTTTTTCCAGAACAATCATGGGCCAGACGGCGGCTCAGGGTCCGGCTCTCACGGTCCGGGTTATGGTGGTGGCGGTTCTAATTCCGGTTTCCAGGGCCAAGGCAATCAAGGTGGTTTTAATCAACAGTCTGGTCAAGGGAATCAGCAGCAGCAGTCTGGTTATTAGAGTAACCCAAAACAGTTGAACAGTGGGCAGTACCACGTTTTCACCACAAGTTTATGCAAGCGGGATCAGAAACTCCATAAGAGGGCAGTGAACGCAGTTGAGCCGACCATTCCCCGTTATCTGCGATGGTCTGAACACCCTATTCTCTAGAGTCGTGAGGATCACCCGCCCCGGGTTGATAATCCGGGTCATTTGGCTCTGGTGGTGGCGCCTCAGGTTGGAGGGTACATATTTACCAAGGTACTCATGGATGGAGGCAGCTGCATCAATATTCTGTATTATGAAACTTTTCATCGCATGAGCTTAACTGACAAAGATCTTAAGCCGCCAAACACTGTCTTTCACGGCGTGGTGCCCGGTAAGTCGGCATATCCAGTGGGCAAAATATCTTTGGAAGTTGCTTTTGGAGATGATCATGATTCCAGATCTAAGACACTGACTTTTGAGGTTGTTAAAATCAAGAGCCCTTATCATGCTATGTTTGGGCGGCCAGCTTATGCTAAGTTCATGGCAAGGCCTTGTTATGTTTATTTGCAGCTTAAGATGCCGGGTCACAAGGGCACCATCATGGTGCATGGAAGCCGGAAGAAAGCCTTGGAGTGTGAAGAAGGCGATGCTGCTTATGCTGAGTCTGTCTGTGCAACAGAAGAGTTGAAATTTTACAAGGATAATGTTGACCCGACGGATATGACATCTTTGAAGAAGCCAACCACAGAGCATGACCCCCTATTCAAATTTAAGTCGGCGGATGACACTAAGCTAGTTGACTTCATTCCTGGCGATTCATCCAAGCAGTTCAACATCAGTGCTAATCTGGAACAGAAATAGGAAAGCGCGCTCATCGAGTTCGTCCGTGAGAATCGGGACATCTTTGCATGGAAACCTTCAGACATGCCAGGTGTACCGAGGGAACTCACTGAGCACACTCTCAATACTGATCCTAAGTTTAAACTGGTCAAGCAATTCCTTCACTGTTTCAATGAAGAGAGGCGCAAGGCCATCAGTGAAGAAGTGGCCCGGCTCTTGGCGGCTGGGTTTATTCTTGAAGTTTTTCATCCTGAGTGGTTGGCTAACCCAGTGCTGGTACTTAAGAAAAACGGCACTTGGCGCATGTGTGTGGATTACACGGACTTAAACAAGGCTTGTCCAGCTGATCCCTTTGCTCTCCCCCGTATTGATCAGATCATTGATGCTACGGCGGGTTGTGAGCGTTTGAGCTTTTTGGATGCTTATTATGTTTATCATCAGATCAAGATGGCAGTTAAGGACCAGGAGAAGACAACTTTCATCACTCCCTTTGGAGCCTTCTGTTATGTGTCTATGCCTTTTGGGCTCAAGAGTGCCCAGGCGACTTACCAGCGGTGTGTGCAAAATTGCCTTCATGATCAGATTGGGCGCAATGTTCATGCTTATGTGGATGATATTGTGGTGAAATCCAGGAAGAAGGAAACCTTGATAGATGATCTGAAAGAAACCTTTGACAATCTTCGGGTCTACAAGATGATGCTTAACCCGGCCAAGTGTGTCTTTGGCGTACCAGCAAGCAAGCTTTTGGGTTTTCTGGTTTCTGAACGGGGTATTGAAGCTAACCCGGAGAAAATAAAGGCCATCACCTCCCTGGCTAAACCGGCATGTATTAAGGATGTTCAGCGTCTGGCGGGTCGTATTGCGGCCTTAAGCTGGTTCATAAGCCGGTTGGGTGAAAAGGCTATCCCTCTTTACCAGATGATGAAGAAGACAGATCACTTTGTTTGGAGTGATGCTGCTGATCAGGCATTTGAGGCCTTGAAGAAACAGTTGGCTGAGCCGCCGGTTCTTGCTGCTCCTGTTGATAAAGAGCCTTTGTTGTTATATGTGGCTGCCAACAGCCGAGCTGTCAGCATGGTGATTGTGGTGGAAAGAAAGGAGTCAGGCAAGGAATATCCGGTTCAGTGACCGGTTTACTACATCAGTGAGGTGCTTATTGAGTCCAAGCAGAGGTATCCGCATTGGCAGAAGCTTGTATATGGGGTGTTCATGGCTAGTCGAAAGCTCAAGCAATATTTTCTGGGTCATCCCATCATTGTGGTTAGTTCTGCTCCTTTAGGGGATATTATTCAAAACAGAGAAGCCACAGGTCGGGTAGCCAAGTGGGCCATTGAGCTTGGACCCCATGGTTTGAAGTATATGCCTCGCACAGCTATCAAGTCTCAAGCACTGGTGCATTTCATCAATGATTGGACAGAGCTGCAGATGCCCGAGGAGAAGCCGGATATCACATATTGGACTATTCACTTTGATGGATCCAGGCAGTTGGAAGGCTCGGGGGCTGGAGTTATTTTGACTTCCCCACGAGGTGATAAATTTTGTTATGTTTTAAGGTTCATGTTCCCTTGTACTAACAATGCAGCTGAGTATGAGGCCTTGCTCCATGGTCTTCGGATGGCTAAGGAGATGAACTTAAGCCGGGTGAGGTGTTTTGGTGATTCAGATTTGGTAGCTCAGCAAGTTTCTAGCACTTGGGATTCTAAGGACCCACTCATGGCGGCTTATCGCCGAGAGGTTGATGTTATTGCTGGTCACTTCAAGGGTTATCAAGTAGAGCATGTTGATCGAAGGAAAAATGAAATGGCTCATGCTTTAAGCCGGTTGGGATCTCAGCGTAAGCCAGTGCCACCCAATATTTTCCTTGATATTTTGCATAATCCTTCAGTCAAACTGCCTACAGAGGAAGATCTTGCTATTCCTGACCCGAAGGCACGGCTGGTGGCGGCTCTTCATGCTATTCCTGATTGGACAGTTCCATATTTGGCGTATATGACCTGGGTGAGTTACCTGAAGATGAAACTTTGGCCAGGCAGGTAACCCGGCGGTCTAAGTCAATGACTATTGTCAATGGAGAGTTGCATCATCGCAGTGTTACGGGGGCGTTTCAACGTTGTGTTTCTCCTGAAGAAGGTCATGAGATCCTACGAGAGATTCATGAAGGAGATTGTGGTCATCATGCCGGCTCTAAGTCTCTCGTGGCCAAGGCTTTTCGTCATGGATTTTATTGGCTGATGGCTCATGCTGATGCAGAGGATTTGGTCAGTAAATGTGACGGTTGTCAGAAATTTTCAAGACGAGCTCACATACCGGCTCAAGAATTGAGGATGATTCCAATTGCTTGGCCATTTGCAGTCTAGGGGCTTGATATGGTTGGGCCTTTCAAACGGCCCAAGGATAAAAAGACCCACCTTTTGGTGGCGGTTGACAAATTCACAAAGTGGGTTGAAGCAGAGCCGGTCAGTAAGTGTGACGCGGCAACATCGGTTCAATTCATCAAAAAGGTGATTTTCCATTTTGGTTTTCCCCACAGCATTATAACTAATAATGGCACTAATCTGTCCAAGGGTGCTATGAAAGAGTTTTGTCAACGAGAGCATATTCGACTTGATGTATCATCAGTGGCTCACCCCCAGTCCAATGGCCAAGCTGAGAGAGCCAATCAAGAAATCTTGAGAGGCATCAAGCCCCGGCTTATGGTCCCTTTGCAGAGGACGTCGGGTTGTTGGGTGGAGGAATTACCCTCAGTGTTATGGAGTATCAATACCTCCCCCAACAGATCTACGGGTTACACGCCTTTCTTCATGGTTTACGGAGCAAAGGCGGTTCTCCCTAGTGACATCCGTCACGACTCGCCCCGTGTGGCGGCTTATGTTGAAGCTGATAATGAAAAAGCACGTTAGGATGCTATTGATCTGTTGGATGAGGAGCGTGACCTTGAGACGGCTCGTTCAGCGATTTACCAGCAGGATCTGCGCCGTTATCATAGCCGCCGGGTTAAAACCAGGACCTTTCAAGAAGGTGATTTGGTGCTCCGGCTTATCCAGGATCAAACTGATATGCACAAACTATCCCCACCTTGGGAAGGGCCCTTTGTGGTCAGCAAAAATCTGAACAATGGGTCATACTACCTTATCGATGTTCGAGACCACAAGGACTCACGCACGTCGGAGGAGGAGACCCCCCGGCCGTGGAACATTGCTCATCTTCAGCCTTATTACACCTGAGCCACTTGCTCTTGTGATGTACATATTTTGACAATGTATATATTGTAATGAGTATAATAAAGCCGGCATCCCTGATAATTCAGGGCCTCTGTCGTTTCATTTCTGAGAATAATGAGTCTTTATTGTCACCTCATATGATCACTTGGGGGCTTCCTGCTCATTGAGCATAGCTATGACTACCCTTTTGATCCAGCTTGTACGCCATGATTACAAAATACTTGGGGGCTTCCTGCTCATTGAGCATAGCTATGACTACCCTATGAATCCGGCTTGTACGCCTGGAATGAAATATTACTTGGGGGCTCTTTGTTAAAAGGACAAGAGCTTTTATGACCCTCGTAATAGGCTTGGAAGCCAGGTGTATTCACCTAAAAACCTGGGTTATCCTGCCTTTTTAAGTCCACCACTCCGCCCAGGAATGCCTGGAATGACTCATCGTACTCTTAACAGTCAATCTTATATAGACCCTGAACTTGTCAAAGTTAAAACGACGATTGGTCATGTGAGGCCCGGCTTACAAGGTTGAATGAAGGTTTAACTCAGTGGCTGTGCAGCCCTTGAAAAGCACTTGACTTGAAGGCTTGGCAGCCTGTGACAGCCTTGTTTTGTTTTTTGATTTACATTTGATTTAAACATTTTTTGATATTCATCTCTTGTGACATGTTAATACATGGTTGAAAACCGATGAGGGCTATGTTGCCTTATGGTTCATATCTGAATCTATCTGGTGTTTGTTAACCCGGCCTGGCTTTGGACTTTAAGTCGCCAGTGTATGATAAATTTATGTGCTTAGAGCGCTGTGCTTTAAGTTTTGGGATATTACCCCTTGCTGCATGTGGTGCAGTAAGCCGGCAGTATAAATCAATTGAACAGGGTGTTGTGCTCTCAATCTGTGGGGTTGTCATCCTTCCTGCACAGGTATGATAAACCGACAATGCACACAAGTATCACAGGTATGATATTTATTGTGTTATATTTATATGAGGTTTTGATAAACCGGCCCTGGTTCTGGACGATATGGTCACCAGTGGTTTGTTATATGGGATTTTTTGACCCACGCCTTGGGGTAAACCGCCAAGGTACTTGTGCTCTGTTTGTATGCAGGGTATATGACAATATGTTTAGGCAAAATTAATAATGACTATGAGCTTGAATATTAGATCATCAAAGAGGATCAATACAGCTCATCAAAGAGTTTTGCAAGTAAACATGTGCGATGGCATGGCAGACAAATTGTTTGATAGCTAGCCTATTACAAGGCAACTGATGTCCCAAAAGAATAATTGTTTTGGCAGAAAGCAGATGCTAAGCTGGCCTGCGGCTCATTGATCTTGGCCTTGATGAGTTGAAAGTTGTGGATCGTCCAGCACTGGTTCATCCTTCTCTTCTTCACCCAATGGCTGGAAGTCAGTGGTTACCCAGTTGATCCCAGTCAAAGCTCTGAATATAGCTTCATCACTTATAAGTGTTGATGGGTCAACATCAGGGGCAAAAGTGTGCTTACGGATCGGAGGAGTCAGGTCCTGAGAATCGTGAACCGGTGCCTTGACCTTCTTGTTGTCGGTGTCGTAAACCGGCTGATAATGTGAAAGATTAGTATCTTCAGCCAACTTACTGGCCACATGACGCATTTCCCTTGCAATTGTGGAGAAGTCTTTTGCGCTGAAGGGTGACCCATCTTCTTTTAAGCTCGGGCAGCCGTTTGCCAAGTCTGTCGGTTCAAGATCAGCTAGCCATGCTTTGGCCCGGGTTAGCGCTGTAAGTGCACCGGCTCTGGCAGCTGATTTCTTCAACTCTTCGATCTGCAGAGGCAGCATAGATAACTTCTCCAACGTATCTTTGATGAGGGTTGGAGGCTGCTTGTTGTGAGCAGCTGTGCAGATGGCCCGTTGTGCGCCAGTATATAACTGCTCTATGAGCGTGTAGGCGGCTTTCAATTTTTTCTGCATGTCTGAGCCAAGGTGGGCAACTTTGGAGCCTCTATCATCAAGGAAAGTTTGTAAGCCGGGAGCACATTGGTTAACATACATTAAAAGCAAAGATTGAGAGGAAGTTATGTACCAAAGATGGCAGCAGTCATGGCATTGATTTGATGTTTTAAGCCGGCGAGCTCTGCAGCTACGGGCTTAAGGGCCGTTTCAGCATCCTCAACCCTCTTCAAACAGGGCTGACCTCTCTGTATCCCAACCCGCCTGTTCAGCTTTGAAGTCTTTTTTCAGCTTCTCCATATCTGCTAAAGCAGTGGTCAGCTCATCTTTGGCCTTGGAGGTTTCTCCTTGCTGAGACTTGATGTTTTCTTGAAGGTCGGCGACTTGGGATTCTTTGCTATTAAGCTCGGCCTACAAGAGATAAACAATAAGTTGGATTGCAATGAATTTATTTGAAGTCCCAAGCACAATACACGTATTTTACTTGGCACTTGGGGGCTAATGTACCTTGCTCTTTTTTCAAGACAAGTTTATGATGACCTGATTGTTATATGCTGATTATAGTCGAATGATGGGGGCTATGTGCTTAAATTTTCTGGATATGTATGGTATTGAGACCCGACTTATCTTGACAGACTAAGCCAGCCCTTGTGGGCTACAGCTGGAAATTAAATCATTATTGTCTAAGGTCCCAGCTCATCTTGACAGATTAAGCCGACCCTTGGGGGCTACACATTCAAAGTTGAAGTACTGCTATTGGAAGTCCCGGTTTATCTTAAAAGAATAAACCGGCCCTTGGAGGCTACTGGAATTGATCTATGAAGCTATTAAAGTTTACAGCACATTCTATTCTATCATGTCCAATAAACTTGGCGGCTAATGGAAGTATATTCATCTGAAAAACTGTTGCAGTGTTTACCTCATAGCGCTCCTTCATCAAATTTACTAAGCCGGCTTCATAGTCACGGCTTGTATAAAGACTGTTCAAATACCCAGAGTGAATTTCTTGGGCACTGAAACTGGCATAACTGTCCAGATTGGCTGACCACTTGCCCTTGTCAGCAATAGAAATTTCTTCCTTAGCGCTGTGTTTGGATAGGACAGTGGGTTTGCCTGGCTCTGTATAGCCATGCCCAGTGATGGTAACATCATCATCTTTTTCTTTCGCCGGTTTAATAGGGCTTGCCATTTTGATGGGGCTTGGCGGATCGGTGATGGCTGGGTCAACGTTCATCTGGTCAACGTCAACATTGTGATCAACCAGTGGCGGTTCATCAACTGTGGCTTCAGGAGCTTGATGAGAGGTTTTTGCAGTTTGCTGCTCCGACTCAGAAGGGTTCTCAGGAGTTTTGGTCACCTTCGCCTTCTTGCTGGGTTTTGCCATGGCCCTGTGAATGAAACACAAGGCAAGATTAGTAAAACAATTAAGTATAGAATTAAAAGCAAAGGCTTGATAATCTTACCCTGGCACCTGTTTGAAGGCCAGGATATGAGTCCCTGTTGAGTCGCCAGAGGAAGAGTGAGATGTTCCCTGATAATTTGAATCAGAGGGATTAAGAGGTTGTCGGTAAACACCGGCCTTGGGATAAGTTAAATTGGAGTTTGTTGAGACCTCTGCATGATGTTTGCGAGGGGCTGGGGTGTTCGGTAAGCCGGAGGAAAGGATCCCGTTTCCGCTATTCCGGGTCGTGCGGCGAGCTTCATGTTGCTGCTTCTTCAAAATAAAGTTGGGATCCAAATAAGCCAAAGGATGAGAAAACCTTACTTTCCGGCTTGCCTGACGAATTTTCTGTTTTGGCACAGACTCTGAGCCAGAGGAAAGAACAATTACCTCGTCGTCACCTGCACGGCTGGCCTCGGCTTCCTCCTGATAACAATCATTGTGAATGAGATGTATAAAAAATGAGCCAAGAGAGTCAAGTTCTACCTCTGACTCATCATCGTCACTGTCATCATCCGAGTTTAACCTGGTGGGCTCGATGGTTTTCTTCTTAGCAGGCCTCTTGGTGACCTTGGTCTTGGTACGAGCCGGTTTGGCTGGTTTTTCTTGCGGTTTCTTCTTCCAAAATGAAGAGCTGGCCTGTTAAAATCAAAAGATCATAAGTGGGCAGTATTAATGCAAATGTGATTAAACAGAAGGTGTGCAACACTTACAGTTGGCAGCTTGTTGAAAGAGCAGAAAGGACTAAGTCCTGTTTTACTGCAATCTGCCAAAGATTCGTTCAGCAACGCCTTGGTGGCTTCAGTAATTTCTGTGTCAGACAGATGAATGCCGCAGTGGCGCTGGGGATCTTTTAAATCGCCAGTATATTCGCACATTAAGCCGGGGCGACGGCTTAATGGCAAGATGCTCCATGACACCCAACACCGAACACAGTCGATGCAGGTTAGGCCATTACCCATGAAGGCTCTGAGCTTTGAAAAAGCTGGTGCATATTTGGCTCGCTCCTTCGCATTGATCCGTGGGGGAAGTGGATGTGTGTTGCTAAGCCGGTGGTCGCGGTAACCCAGCAGAGGATTTTCTTCTGCTGGAGATGTGTCTTGACAGTAGAACCAAGTTTGGTTCCAATCTTTGGGATGACTCGGCGGCTTGGCGTAGGGAAAGCTGGCTTCTTTCCTCTTCTGAATTGAAACCCCACCGAGTTCCAAGCTGGGCCCGTCAGTAAACTCTGTCTGACGGTTTAAGTAGTATAATTCTCTGAATAATTCAACTGTGGGCTCCTCTTGAAGATAAGCTTCACAGAATACTTGGAAGTTGCAAATATTGGACACAGAATTGGGCCCAATATCTTGAGGGTGAAGTTGGAAAAAATGAAGTACGTCGCGGAAAAACTTTGAGCCGGGTGAGCTGAACACCCGAATCATGTGGTCAGTGGAAACAATCACTTCTCCGTCCTTGGGCTTAGGTGGATTTTCTTCACCAGGGACCCTCCAGTGGATGTCCTCTTTCTTGGCTAAGGTGCCAGTTGCAACGAAGTTGTTCAGGTCTTCTTCAGTGACCCGGGATCGGACCCAGTTGCAAGCAGTGTATGTCTTAGCCATTTTTTGATGATCTGAAAGGAGGATTATGCCGGTTTAAAAATTATATGGTTAAGCTGTCTGTTGGTTTAAAAGCAAATAATAATGAAGCATGCATGCAAAGGTGTTAAACCGGAGGATAGCATTGAAATTATAAAGGTGAGCTACTGGCGGCTTAAAAGGGGACTAATGGTACCTGGCGGGTTACGGTTTCTGAGCTAAGCCGCCCATACAATTATTGATTTACAGATCTGAGAGTGGAAAAGTTGCTAAGTGTTGGAAAAACAGATTTCATAGACTGATGTTATGATTTTGGATCTACGACACTTCAAATACTGGAAAATATCTAAACCTAAGTGGCAGCAGTTGAGCAGTTCATGTGTCCAGATTGGGTTTTTCACGCAGAGGAGATGTTTTAATATTAAAAATTAGTACTACAACTGCCACCGCGCAGGAGGAGTATAAAGTTTGGATTGAAATCTCAAAATACAGTGAAGAACAAAGAAAGGCGGAGATGAACTGTGACGAACTTGTGGAAACCCTAATGGGATCTACGGTGAGAGGAAAGGGGAAAACTCACCAGAGCTGCTAAACAGCGGAGGTGCGTGGACGGACTCTGGTTAGTTCAGGTTGATGCAGCGGCCGTAGATAAGGCAGTGGTGAAGGTCGACGGCGGCGGCGGAGCTCGGGCGCAGAGGCGTCTTGAGGTAGAAGATGGAGACGAGAAGGCAAGGGGGGAAAGTCAAAAGGGACCCCTGGTCCTATTTATAAGGCTGGAAAGATAAGTGGCATGCGCGGGAATCGAGGAGGCTAAAAAATGGATATGTGACAGCACAGACGCCTCGACTTTTGGAGGCTCATTAAAAGAGAAGGTATATTAAGATTTGGGCTTGCGTAATATTAATGACAGGTGACGTCACGACGGGTTACCACAATCGTAGGAGATGACGTCATGGCGGGTTACAAGATCTTGCAAGAGCAAACGAGGAAGGATTTTTTCTAAGTATTGAAAGATTGATATGAACAAGTTCACATCAACCTGGGGCCTAATGTTGGGGATATAACTATTGGGTATGACCCGCCCAGGAGGGGCCGGGTCATACCACTGGCGGTTCATAATGACAAGGCCCATGAAGATGTTGAAGATGGCGGTTCATGAAGCAGGCTTTACTGAAGGCCTGAGACCCAAAGGCGACTTGAGGCCCACGGGTGTAAGCCTCCATATGTTAACTTGTATGTTAAGGAAAGTATAGATTATGTCACCGAGCCGGACACATTGTGTATAAGCCGGCCGGGACTCTGTAGGCCGCCGGGCATCAGCCTATGTATATAAAGGGGTGACCCGGCGGCGGTTTAGGGAAAGAAACAAGAGATCGAGAATCAGGTCAAGCGTATTCGCTCCCTGGTAATCGAAACCCTAGCAATACAATCCCAAACTAGAGTAGGCCTTTACCTTCACCGCAAGAGGCTGAACCAGTATAAACTCTCTGTGTCCTTTATCCCGTTTAACCCCTTTAAGCTAACCTAGTTGCGATGGCTCCATGACTAAGTCCTTCCGCTAGGACATCTGCCGTAACAATTCCACGACACTTCGTGAGATCCGTTAGTATAATAAAGCAAATCACTACTCTAAGTACTATTGCAAACCCATTCATATTTTATTTTTGCATTATATCTACTGCATTCCAACTTTATCATGGCTTATACCCCCCGATACAATCCATAGATTTATCAAAATAAGCACACAACGCAAAGAAAACAGAACAGTCTGTAGTAATCTAAAAACTTTGAATACTTCTGTAACTCCAAAAATTCTACAAAAGTAGAACAACGTAGGCAATTTCTATATCAATCTTGTGTAAAAAAATCAAGATTTTATCGCGCTTCTGTGATTTTACAAAATTCTGTTAGTAGGCGCAAAAGTTTCTATTTTTCATCAAGATCAAATCAACTATCACCCAACATCATCCCAAAGGCTTTACTTGGCACAAAAACTAATTAAAACATAAATAAAACACAATCATAATAGTAGCATAATTGTGCAAACACTCAAGAACAGAAAAAAGGGAAAAATAAAGTTTATTCATTGGGTTGCCTCCCAACAAGCGCTATTGTTTTATGCCCCTAGCTAGGCATGATTCATAGATTCAAGTATTGTCATCTTTCTTCTTATTTTCCGTAGATGCGTTCTTGTCAGGAGGTTTTGCAAAAATAACTTGAAACACATTATCCATAGAAATTTTAGCATTATCAAGTTGCCCATCTACGTGTCCCTTTTGATTTCCGGCGACAATCCAAGAATATTGTTGATTAACATCATTGAAAACTTGTTGGATTATATCTAAAACAGGGATTTCCTTCTTAAGATTCTCATCAAAATTTGATTATTTCCAAGCAAATGTCTCAACATATAATCACTATTATAAAGGATCTCATGTATCACCAGTTTTTCACGGTTCATACCATAAAAATAAAAAAATTCCCTAGCTTCCCGTACTTTGTAATCAAATTCATTCATAAGAACAAGGGTAGCTAACTTTTGAGCTTTAGAATCCTTTATAATGGGTAGTGATACGTCCATTTTGCATCACGCTTTCTTACTGTTATTTATAATGTTTTTATCCATAATAATGCCTTTTGGAGTAATTCTAATGCCTTTTCTCTCATAATATGCAAGGTATACACAAAGAGGGAGAATTCCGGCAGCTGGAAATCTGGACCTGAAAAAGCTACGTCACGCTACCTATTGTGCACAACTCCAAATGAGCTGAAACTTCACGATGATTTTTTATGGAATATATAAGAATTAGTGGAGCAAATAACTACCAGAGGGGGCCCACCAAGTGGGCACAACCCACCTGGGTGCGCCAGGGAGCCCAGGCGCGCCCTGGTGGGTTGTGCTCACCCAGGCCCACCTCCGGTGCCCATCTTCTGGTATATAGGTCCTTTTGACCTAGAAAAAATAAGGAGAGGAGTTTCGGGACGGAGTGCCGCCGCCTCGAGGCGGAACTTGGGCAGGAGCACTTTTGCCCTCCGGTGGAGCGATTCCGCCGGGGGAACTTCCCTCCCGGAGGGGGAAATCATCGTCGTCATCATCACCAACAACTCTCCCATCTTGGGGAGGGCAATCTCCATCAACATCTTCAACAGCACCATCTCATCTCAAACCCTAGTTCATCTCTTGTGTTCAATCTTGTTACCGGAACTATAGATTGGTGCTTGTGGGTGACTAGTACTGTTGATTACATCTTGTAGTTGATTACTATATGGTTTATTTGGTGGAAGATTATATGTTCAGATCCAATATGTTATTTAATACTCCTCTGATCATGAGCATGTTTATCATTTGTGAGTAGTTACTTTTGTTCTTGAGGTCACGGGAGAAATCATGTTGCAAGTAATCATGTGGACTTGATATGTGTTCGATATTTTGATAGTATGTATGTTGTTAATCCCTTAGTGGTGTCCTGTGAACGTCGACTACATGACACTTCACCATATTTGGGCCTAAGGGAATGCATTGTGGAGTAGCAATTAGATGATGGGTTGCGAGAGTGACAGAAGCTTAAACCCCAGTTTATGCGCTTTTCTGTAAGGAATCGATTGGATCCAAAAGTTTAATGCTATGGTTAGAATTTATTCTTAATACTTTTCTCGTAGTTGTGGATGCTTGCAGGAGGGTTAATCATAAGTAGGAGGTTTGTTCAAGTAAGAACAGCACCTAAGCACCGGTCCACCCACATATCAAATTATCAAAGTAGCGAACACAAATCGAACCAACATGATGAAAGTGACTAGATGAAATTCCCGTGTACCCTCAAGAACGCTTTGCTTATCATAAGAGACCGTTTTGGCCTGTCCTTTGCCTCAAAAGGATTGGGCTACCTTGCTGCACTTTTGTTACTACTACCGTTACTTGCTTGCTACAAATTATCTTGCTATCAAATTACTCCACTACTTACAATTTCAGCACTTGCAGACATTACCTTGCTGAAAACCACTTGTCATTTCCTTCTGCTCCTCGTTGGGTTTGACACTCTTACTTATCGAAAAGAGCTACAATTGATCCCCTGTACTTGTGGGTCATCAAGGCTATTTTTTGGCGCCGTTACCGGGGAGTGAAGCGCCTTTGGTAAGTGGAATTTGGTAAGGAAACATTTATATAGTGTGCTGAAATTTATTGTCACCTGTTACTATGGAAAACAATCCTTTGAGGGGTTTGTTCGGGGTATCTTCACCTCGTCCGGAACCACAATTAGCCACCCCTCAACCTATAGCACCTACTAAAAATATTGAATATGAAATTCCTTCGGCTATGATAGAACAACTGCTAGCTAATCCTTATGCAGGAGATGGAACCAAACATCCTGATATGCACTTGATATATGTAGAACAAATTTGTGGATTGGTCAAGCTTGCAGGTTTACCCGGAGATGAAGTTATGAAGAAGGTTTTCCCTTTATCCTTGAAGGAAAAAATCATTGGCATGGTATAGGCTATGCGATGATATTGGATCTTGGAATTGGAATCGATTGAAATTGGAGTTCCACCAAAAAAATTATCCTATGCATCTAGTTCATCGTGATCGAAATTATATATATAATTTTTGGCCTCATGAAGGAGAAAGTATCGCTCTAGCTTGGGGGAGGCTTAAGTCAATGTTATATTCATGCCCCAATCATGAGCTCTCAAGAGAAATTATTATCCAGAATTTTTATGCTCGGCTTTCTCGTAATGATCAAACCATGCTTGATACTTCTTGTGCTGGTTCTTTTATGAAGAAGACTATTGAATTCCGGTGGGATCTTTTGGAAAGAATTAAACGCAACTCTGAAGATGTCAGGACCCCGATCCTAAGTCACACCGATCTAGCATGTAACACATCATATCACTTTGCGGCCTCACGCACAGTATTCCCACGGGTGCCACCTTACCTGGCCCGGGACCGTTTGCGCCTTTTGGCTCACGTATATGATAGTGTCGCTAGCATCCATATGATAGAGAACCCGGACCGACATGACTAGTCATAAACCCAAAGTGGCACTAACTTATAGGGACATGCATACATGACCCAGCAACGAACGTGTCGGTCATCGGCGAGTGAATCCGGGCTGTAGCAGCTGGGCTAACAGGACTCCGGAGAATCCGGGCTGTAGCAGGCTAACAGGACTCCGGTAGACACCGCGTGACATTTCCCCGAAGGGACAGACACAGGAACGAAGAAGGACACATGCCGGCCAGCCTAAGTGTTCCGGAGCAGTAGCAAGCTACCATGGCTTAGTGGAAGCACTAGGAGACATTTCCCGGTAAGAGAGGCTACCAAGGATAAACAACTAGGTTGTCGGATCCCACACATACCAAGCATTTCAAATCATACACACAATATGCTCGATATGTGCAAATACAACATGGCATCACAACAAAACTCTACAACTCAAAGTATATATTCATTAGGCTCCGAAGAGCCAGATATTACAAACATGGGTCTGATGACCCAGCATTCAAGTCATACAAGCAACAAGCACAAGCGGAAGCTTAACTTGTCTGAGTACAGACAACTACAAATGAAAAGGCTGAGAAGCCTGACTATCTACAAGACCCTGCCAAGGGCACAAGATCGTAGCTGAGGTAACAAGCTAAACGTCGAAGCCCATGCAGAACTACTAGTGAGACTGAAGTCTCTCTGCAAAAAGATAAATTAAGCAAACGTGAGTACAAATGTACCCAGCAAGACTTACATCAGAACTAGCTACATATGCATCAGTATCAACAAAGGGGGTGGTGGAGTTTAACTGCAGCAAGCCAGCTTTGACTCGGTGGAACTACGACTGCAAGTAACTCTTTTGAGGTGGCGCACACGAGTCCACATATTCACCATATCAATACACCACTATGGATCTGCTCCCGTCTCCATACGAGAATGCCATCCATAGCACTCACGCTTATCTTGCGCATTTTAGAGTATCCACTTTCACTTGTCTATGAACTGTATTGGTAACCTAGAGGTCCTTTACCGCGGACGCGGCTATTCGAATAGATGATGTTAACCCTGCAGGGGTGTACGTCTTCACACACGCTCTCGCCACTTACCGCCATGTACACTTTATGTATCTCGGCAAACTTCAAGCGGAAGCCTGGCGAGGGTGTCGGCCATGACCTGACTAACCACACAAGTCCCTAGTCCAGGTTTATCGCCTATTCAGGTTCCATCCGCAGGGAGTCCGGCCGAGGTTTCCACATACGGCCCCGAACGATGTGTGCAGGGTTCCCGAGGCACTAAACGGGCGTCCCGGTACACCGTGCCACGTGCCTACTGCATCGTAGCCCACCCCTCGGGTCAGCGCTGCACACGGCCTCCAGCATACTACAAACACCAGGAACTACTTGCAACTCCCGGACAGAGAACATGGGCGGTTAATAAGTCGAGAGGGTCCATTGGTTTCGGCCCAACGCGTGGTAGTAGCTGTTCATGGATCACAAACACAGAACTCAGTTCCTGAGGACGGTTTCAATGAGACAACCCACCATGTACTCCTACATGGCCTCTCACCGCTACCTTTACCAAATCGTGTTCATACACTTAGCTCACACACAGTAGGACATGTTCATCACCATTCCAATTCATCCCCGATGAATCAGACCTGAATCAACTCTAAGCAGTAGCAGGCATGACAAACAAGCATGAATGAGTAGGCACATCAGGGCTCAAACAACCTCTACTCATGCTAGTGGGTTTCATCTATTTACTGTGGCAATGACAGGTCATGCAGAGGAAAAGGGGTTCAACTACCGCAGCATGTAACAGATGAATCATTGTTGTCCTAATGCAATAAAAGAGAGCAGGAGCGAGAGAGTGGGATTGTATCGGAATAAACAAGGGTTTTTTGCTTGCTTGGCACTTCTGAAGATGATATAGCTCTTCATCGGTGTCATCGAACTCATCGTCGGAACATACGTTTACCGAGGGGGAACAACCACCGGCAAACAAGAGGGAACACAATCAATGCAATGCAACAATATGATGCATGAATGTGACATGGCAATATGCTGTGATTTGAGCTAATGCAGCTAGCAATGATTTAAATGGAGTTGGTTTGAACACTAAATTCAAATTCAAACTCCATATGTGATCATTCAAATGTCATTTATTTGATTTGTCCAATTCAGCAGCTATAAGTTGTTCTAACATGCATGAAAATGGTACAGATGGATAGATTGGATTTTTTTTGATCATTTTTCATATATGATTTATTTCATTTGGAGTTATAGATTAATTTCTATGAATTTTTGAAGTTTTGGACATTTTTTGAAAATAAATAGATCATTTAGATTTATTTAAATTCCAGAAAAGACTTTATGACGTCAGAGTGACCTCATCACTACGTCAGCAGGTCAAAGGCGCCAGCCCAGGTCAAACCTGATGGCTGGGACCCACATGTCAGTGATTGTGGCTAATCCTAATATAAATTAAACCTAACCTAGTTTAATTAGTCGGGCGGGGCCCGCATGTCAGTGAGTCGGTGGCTTAACTAAAATTAGTTATTAATTTAACCAAAAGTTAGCAGGAGCCGGGCCCACATGTCAGTGACCCACTGGGGGTCAAACGGTGGTCAAACCCGGGTCAACTGGGTCAAAACCTGCCGGCGACTCGACGCCGGCGAGGCCAGACGTGGCGGAGAGCTGCGGGTTTCGCGCTCCGGCATCCAAATGGATGGAGGAGACCACCTACGGACAGCTGGTGATCCCGCGCATCGAGTGGTGCAGTCAGTTACGCCGGGGGCCACCTATATCGACGGCGGCGAGCTCAAAGGCGGCGGCCGGAGTTCGGGTCTCAGCGGTTTTGGCGTTGCGGTGCACGGCAGGAGCAACTGGAGGGGGTTTTGGGCTTCTGGCATTGCGCTGAGCACGGCTGTGCGCTCGGTTGTAGCTCTAGGTGACGGTGGCCACGGCGGCGACATGGCCGGCGGGCCAAGCTCGCGGCTCTGGTGGAATCGGCAGCTACAGGACATGAATGAGCTCGGGGAGGAAAGGGAAAGACGCAGAAGCTCACAGCGAGTTGAACGGAGGCCTCGGCGTGCTCGGGGAGGGGCTGGTGACGACGGGAGGTCGCCGGCGATCTCGGTGGTCTGAGGAGGAAGAATACGTCGGGGATGGCGCTCCGGGGCTCTTCCCGTCGCGTGGCTCGGTGAAGACGGCGTATGGTCCACAGCGGAGCTCGAGGTCACGTCGGAGAGGCACGGGGAAGGCTGTGGTCACGGTGGTGCTCGTCGGCGGTCTCGACGCCCACGGACAGAGAGCACGGAGGGAGCATAGGAGGGGAAGAGCATGTGGCAGAGAAAGAGAGGCCAGGGGGGTTTGCGTGGCGCCCTTAGATGCGTCCAGTAGCAAGCGGCAAGCAGGAGGTGGCCGGCGTGCCGCGGGCACACGCCCTCGTCCTCCTGGCAGACGAGGAAGACGACAGGGGAGGCTGCTGGACTGGGCCAGCCAGCTGGGCCGCCAGGTTATTTCTCCTCTCTCTGCTTTCTATTTTTCTTTTCTAATTTGTTTTTCTGTTTTTGATTTAGTAATAATACTAAACCATTTTTCCAACTCCTGGAATATTTGTGGGCACCTTTTGAAATATTTACAACAGCCCTCAACTGTTTCCAGAATTATTTGAGCATTTAAAATAATTATAGCATTTAAATGCCCAAATCGAAATACCTTATGATTTAATCCAAAAATCCATAAATGACCTAGAAAAGTGTTCATCATTTTTGGCAGAGGTTCTAGACCAATTCAAAAATCATGAACTTTTCTGAAGAGCATTTTGGGTTCATTGAAAATATTTTTATTTTGATCCTAGTTGCATTTTATTTGGTGCTAGGGTTTGAACATCCCATTTCAAGTTTAACTGAAATTTAAACATGATGCAACACCAGATGCTAGCACTAGGCATTACTAGAACTAGGGATGTGACAGAAGATTGGGAACTCGACGAAGGTAAAGAGTCAGGTATTAAAATTAAGTATGATTGTGTTAAATCTTTTATGGATACCGATGCTTTTCAAAAGTTTAGCACTAAATATGGACTTGACTCTGAGATAGTAGCCTCCTTTTGTGAATCATTTGCTACTCATGTTGAACTCCCTAAAGAGAAGTGGTTTAAATATCACCCACCTATTAAAGAAGAAATTAAAGAACTGGTACCAATTAAAGAAGAAACTATACTTTATAATGTTGATCCAGTTGTTCCTTCTGCTTATATTGAGAAACCACCTTTCCCTGTTAGGATAAAGGAACATGCTAAAGTTTCAATTATGGTTAATAAAAGCTATATTAGAACACCTAAACCTGATGAACAAATCAAAGTAGAACCTAGCATTGCTATGGTTAAAGATCTCTTAGAAGAAGATATGGATGGGCATGTTATTTACTTCTGTGAAGAAGCTGCTAGAATTGCCAAACCTGATAAAAAGGATAAACATAGGCCTGTTGTTGGCATGACCGTTATCTCAGTTAAAATAGGAGATCACTGTTATCATGGTTTATGTGACATAGGTGCTAGTGTGAGTGCTATCCCTTACACCTTATATCAAGAAATTATGAAAGACATAGCACCTGCAAAAATAGAAGACATAGATGTTACTATTAAACTTGCTAATAGAGACAATATATCACCGATTGGGATTGTTAGAGATGTTGAAGTCTTGTGTGGGAAAATAAAATACCCTACTGATTTTCTTGTTCTTGGTTCCCCACAAGATGACTTTTGTCCCATTATCTTTGGTAGACCTTTCTTTGGTAGACATACTACATCCACTGGGCATCAAAGTTTGCCACCAGTGCAAATATAGGGACCAAAGCAGCATATCATATACACTGGTTGTCAAAGTTGGCGACCAGTGCAAATAAACACCGCAACAAAACAAGTCCAGAACTGAAACCACTTCAGAAGATCTCAAGAAACAATATCCTGGGTACCCATAATGCTGGCAAGATGCTTAGCAAGCTTATTAACTTTCTCTTGTTTGGCGCTTAAATCCTCCAGCGCTTGCTGTTGCACCAGAAAGTATGCATATGAATTCTGCAGGGACTTCCTCAGTCCTTCAGCTTCCTGTCGCAGCACATCTGATCGATGTCTTTCAACTTGAAGTTGAGACTCAAGAAGACGAACTGATTCAGGCAGCGAGTTTGAAGAGCTTGTGCCAGCAGTAGTGGCCAGTAACTCGAACACTGCATCAAGACAGGACTTTTGGGTTCTCTCACTGTCGTCAAGGTAGTTTTTATCAGCTTTCTTGGAGACCAACAGGGATGTCTCACTATCTTGAACCTTATCTGCATTACTTCCTTTACCATTGCATAACGGGGTACTATTCTCCAATATTTTGTTCGCATTCTAAAAGAGAAACAAGCAGACACATCACAGGTTTACCATGTTGTATA